>JBBPBX010081254.1:0-15991 GCA_038048925.1 Garcialebias charrua | reverse complement strand
TGTCTCGACACTCGGGTCCAAGTTTTGAAAATGGTATCAGGAAGTTAAAATATTGTTCACTATTGACCCTTTATTTACAAGGTTGACTAGACAGTATTTTAACTGGAGTTGAAGACAAACTGGAGTTGAATGATCAGAACATGTTCCTTTGTTAGGTCTAATGCTCCTTTTTTCAGGCAGACAACTTTTACTTAAATGTGTTTACTGCAGTTAAAATGACACATTGGCTTTCTTTGTTTTAAATAAAAACTTTTATTTACCACTTTTACCACTATGCCACGGGCGGCCGTGGCATAGTGGTAGGGGCAGTCGTCTCCCGATCGGAAAGTTGGCGGTTCGACTCCCGGGACCCGCACCATGTGTCGTTGTGTCCTTGGGCAAGACACTTAACCCCGAGTTGCTCCCGGTAGGACTGGAAAGCACCTTGCATGGTAGTCTGCCGCCACCGGTTTATGAATGTGTGTAGCATTCAATATATGTGTAGCACTTTGAGATTTTCAGTAATGAAAAGTGCGTTATAAATTGAATTAATTATTATTATTATTATTATTATTATTAAGTCTGGTCCTCTGGACACAAAAAACAAAGCAAAAAAAACTGTAGAAACGTTTCGTCTTTCGTCCGAAAGACTTCCTCAGTCTGAGAAGCTGTGTTCAGCTCAGTCTTATAAATAACAATGTACCGTATATTACAGAGAGGATCAAAACAAATCACATCGTGTTAAAGGCAAGAGAATAGAAGTGGGTTTTCAAGCGAGACGTAAATACTGTGAGTGAGGGAGCCTGCCTGACACTCAGTGGCAACTCATTCCACAGTCTTGGACCTGCAACTGAGAAGGCCCTGTCACCTCTGAGCTTCCGGCGAGTATCTGGGACTGAGAGAAGGATCTGGTCTGCTGACCTCAGAGAGCGCCGTGGGACATATGGCTGCAGAAGGTCAGTGAGATAAGGTGGAGCGGAACTGTTCAGAGATTTAAAAACATACATGAGTATTTTAAACTGGATCCGAAGGTGAATGAGTAACCAGTGCAGGGAGGCCAAAACTGGTGTAATGTGCTCTCTATGGCCTGTACCAGTTAAGAATCGGGCTGCAGCATTCTGGACCAGCTGTAGCCTTGCAATGGAGGACTGACTGATTCCGAACAGAAGTGAGTTGCAGTAATCAAGCCTCGATGTTATGAAAGCATGGATTACTGTCTCCGGGTTCTTTTTGGATAGTATAGGCTTCAGCTTAGACAGCCGCCTCAGCTGAAAAAAGCAGGATTTAACAATCATGTTTACATGACTTAAGTTTCAGGGAAGGGTCCATTGTCACCCCCAGATTAGTGACCTTTTGTTTTTCTAGTGGGGCTAGGGAAAGAAGGTCAATGTCGTGATTCGAGAGTGAGCTGTTGGATGGAACAACATGACTTCAGACTTCTTCTCATTGAAACTTAAGAAGTTTGAGGCCATCCAATAATGGATGTCAGCCAGGCAGTCAAGAAGGGGTTGAATAGAGCGTGAGCCTCTGTGCCTCAGGGGAAAGTAAATTTGACAATCATCGGCGTAGAAATGAAAGGCTATTTTGTGTTTGCGGAAAATAGCATCTAGTGGCAGCAGGTATAATGAGAAGAGAAGGGGACCGAGGATGGACCCCTGCGGTACCCCCCCCCACTGAAGCGCTGTAGATGCTGAACTGAAATCTTTGATATTGACACAAAAGGTTCTGTCTGAGAGGTAGGACTCGAACCATTTGAGGGCAGACCCTGTGATGCCCACCCACTGCTCCAGCCTAGAAATGAGGATGTTGTGGTCGATAGTGTCAAAAGCCGATGTAAGGTCCAATAAGACAAGCAGCACAGTATCACCTGCATCTGTGGCTGTGAAAATTTTCATTAAAGACCTTCAGCAGAGCAGTTTCGGTACTATGGAGAGATTTGAAGCCAGATTGAAACAACTCTAGGATGGTGTGGTCGTCCAGGAAACATTTATTATATACTGTATGTATATATATACAGTAAACCCTCGACCTACGAACGAGTTCCGGACCTAAGGACCGTTTGTAGGTCGATTTTGCCGTAAGTCGGAGTCCACCCCAGCCGCCACTGCCTGCACGTATATGGATATTACTACAGTTACCAAGCATTTCGCCTATCCTAACACACCTAACACACCTAGTGCAGTATCAGATGTAAATACAGTACAGTACTGTACAGTAAATGAATAAATAAAAAATACAATTTCTTACTTTGAGCTGGTCAAAGCCTGCCTTCGTCTTTTAGCATTAGCTCTTGCACGTCCGAGCTCCCCTGCTTCCTTACGCCCCACACGCGCACACGCGGTCCAAACTGTTTAAAAGAAGGACTGTTAGCTTCTTAACTTCATACATTTGGAGCCAGAAAAAAAAAAACTTACTGAAAGCCGTTTCTCCGCGATGTTCGTCCATCCAAAACAAGCTGCTCAGCGTTAGTAGGCCCCGCCATTAGCAGCACTCGTTAGCATGTCAGTTCATTCAAAAAGGCTGTTGGCTTTGTGTCTCCGCGTTAGCTCAGTGTCCCCCGACATCTTAGGCTGCCAGGCGGACATTGCGGCGAACTCCCGGCCGCAGATGGCCCCTCCGCGGCATGTCGGCTTGGTGTCTTTGCCCGCGTTAGCTGCTCTGTTAGCTGCGCTCGTTAGCATGTCGAGCGACGTTGTGGGAGCGATCGGCGGCGCGTCCACTAAGTTCACCGAGTGTTTCCAGCTAATTTATCCATATGAGACAACCCCTATCGGACACACGGCCCTCCAGAGCCAGCTGGCAAGAGCCGATAATGGCGGACCTCAATTGACCGCACTTGGGAATCATAAAATGGCGGACACAGATGCATTTCCGGAAACGACTGGAAGTCGCGCAAATACGCTAAAATTGTAAGGCTAAGTTTTTGTTGTCGTTTTTTTAAGTGACTCTCTATTATGTCACTTAGCCTATATAGATTTAGAATGGGTGGACTTGAGACCTGGGAGGTAGGGGAACCAGAGTGTCTGGAGGAAACCCCTACATACAAGGAAAACATGCAAACTCTACATAGAAATGCAGATATTTGAATAGTAATCCTTTTTTTTTTTTTCTAACCCTCACACTACCGTATGGCCAAGTTTTGGTTGTGGTCGTTTTTGTTTGTTGTTGTTTTAAATGACTTGCTAGTATGTCACATAGCCTACATGCAGATTTAGAATGGCTGGACTTGAGACCTGGGAGGTAGGGGAACCAGAGTGTCTGGAGAAAACCCCTACATACAAGGAAAACATGCAAACTCTACATAGAAAAGCAGATATTTGAATAGTAATCCTTTTTTTTTTTCTAACCGTCACACTACCGTATGGCCAAGTTTTTGTTGTGATTGTTTTTGTCTGTTGTTTTAATTGACTTGCTATTATTACAGACAAATCACATATGTGGATATTGACTTGAGACCCGGGAGGTGGGGGAACCAGAGTGCCTAGAGAAAACCCGCAAATGCGAACCCCATACAGAAAGACAGATGTGTGAACCCTAAACCTTATGCTAACAACTTCCCCATGCAATCTTTATAGCTGGTTTATCGTTTGTTTTGTCGTTTTGTGACTCTACCATTATTAAAAGAGCTTACGATGGGTTTAAATATTCTTGAGAAGAAGTTACTAATCCTATTCAAATATTTCCTTTTTGATTTCACCTCTACAGAATGTGAAGGATTTTCATTTTGACAAGAAAATCCTACGTTTGTTTTGCATGAGGTATTGGTTTCGAAGGAGCTGGTGTCATTTTTGAAAGGATTTGCTGACTGAATGTTTTTATTAAATTTGTCTGGAAGATGGAGAGTGAAACATTCCAAACTTTCTTCAGTTGCAGGTTTCACACCCGGACCCATAAATCCATCTTGAATACTTCCTTTGCTTCTTTTAGAACTGTTATTCTCTTGATCAAAGGTGTTTTTTGAACTGGAAATAGATGTGCTTTTGAAGTCCAAAGAACTGTCTGGACCCTTGTGTCTGCATTTTACAATTATTGTACGAACATTTGTGACAGACGATCCGTTATTGGCATAAAGGTGGGCCGTTGTGTTGAACGCTGGAACACATGTTTCAGCAAAAGTCTTGCTGTTACAATTTACTTTCTCAGGAATTTCTGGTGGGTCTTTCTGTTGGATGTCCATCTCAGATGTTTGTTCTTTAGAATTGTCTGCAGTTAGGATCTTAATGGGATCCAAATGTGTGGACTTTTTGCTTTCGCAGTCCAGAAGACTGGGTGAGATCTTGTGTTTGCATTTCACCAATAATCGACTAACATTTACGGCAGATGATACGTTTTTGGCATAAGAAATGAGGGCCATTGTACTGGAGGTTGGAATACATGCATGAGTAACAGTCTCAGTGTTATGATGCATACCCTCTTCCTTAAAAGAGTTTTTGGGTGGGTTCCTGAGTTGGCATTTTTTAAAGATTTGTTGTGCTTTGGTCACATAAACGCTATTTTTGGCACCAGCAAGGTGGGCCATTGTTATAAAATCATGATTAAGTGCATCAGCTGGGAGAATCCTGTCAGCTGAATTGATATTTTGTGTTTTCCTAATAAAATCTATAAAGCATTCTAAATCTTTAGAATTATTGGGATCCTTAGTTTTTGGTGCCATTTTCTTCAAATCATTCAGAGACTGAAACCATTCGTAACTATAGTTTTTGATTGTAATGCATCCTGTTGTTTTAAAATATTGTTCTGCTGTTTTCAGTCTCCAAACAGGATCTGGGCTGCTCTGGTCCCGTAGAAAATAAATGCCAACACGCCTGCCAGTATCCAGTAATTTTTTGTCAGGCATACCAAGAAGCTTTATCATAAATTCCAAGGTTTCAAACTCTGAACTTGCTGGATACATGTGCTGCGAAAGGAACAGAAAAACTAATGTACTTCCAAGACCCCAAATGTCAATACTTTCGTCCATAGGAAAGCCTAGATAAACCTCGGGCGCTCTATAACCAGGCGCTTGCAAACAAGATCGCTTTGATAATTCTGAGGTCGAGCCTGCAAGGCCAAAGTCAATTAATTTCACTCTGAACAGCATTTTTTCACGATTGACAATCATTATATTATCCGGTTTGATGTCTGTATGGGTAATGCCTAATCGTTTTAGTGCGTTGAGAGCAATGAGCATCTGTTCAGCAATCGGTCAGATTTCTGAAATATTTAGAGATTTAGGAAATATTTTTTGTATCCAGTCAAACAAACTCACTTCTAACAACTCAAACACAAAGCAAGTGTTGCTTTTGTATGGAAAAATGTCAAAGTACCTGATCAAGTTGTTTTTGTCTGTATCGAGCTCTCTGAGTTTTTCTAGTATCCTGGCTTCTAGATTAGCTGACCATTTGTGAGATTTATTTATTACTTTCATTGCTACAAACTCGTTTGTAAAACCTTTTCTGCATCTAAAAACGTTACCAAAGACCCCTTCTCCAAGTTTTTGGATAAGGTGGTAGTCAGTAGATTTATGACGGATGGTAAAATCTTTCGCAGAAACAATTTCAGACAAATTTGTGGCATTTTCTGAGTCTTTTAGACTAAAGTATTGGTCATTCGGTTTCTTGTCTGTATCATCAGTGGCATCTGAATTAGCTACCGGTAAGTATTCTCGATCATCTGAGCTCTCAACTCCACACCTAAGCAATAATCTATATGCTAAAATTCTATATGGGGCAAGATTGCTCTTCTGAAGGTGTTCCATTGTAATGAACCAATGATTGAGTGCATAGTCTGGCAAGTCCCTGTCTTGTGGATTTAATTTTAACAGGTTTTTAAGGAAATCTATAAATGCTTCCAAATCCTCTAATTCAGATGAATCTAAGTCTGCATGTGTTTTTCTTAAATCATCTAGCGACTCTAAATGATCATAAGTCCACTCTCTGGTTTTAATTCTCTTTCCAGTTGCTTTGTAATATTCTTGGGTTGTTTTAAATCTCCATGTATTATCTTCCGTTTTATCTTGAGTAAAATAGCGCTGAGTTTGCGATCTTTTCTCAAGGATGGAATCAGCTGGTTTGCCATGTAGTTTAACAACAAACTTCAAATAATTGTACTCGCAGTCCGTTGGATACAAATTTTGACCAAGAAATAGATAAGCCAGCAAACAGCCAAGACTCCACGTATCAATGCTTTCATCCAACGAATAATCCCAGAAGATTTCTGGTGCGCTATAGCCCCAAAACACAGGGAGAGTGACTTCCGATAATTTGACTGTCTCAACAGCGGTCCCAAAACCTGCCAGCTTCACTCTGAACGGCTGAGAGAGATGATTCACAAATAAAATATTCTCAGGCCGTACATTTGCATGTGTAATTCCAGCATATTTCAGTGCTCTCAGAGCTACAAGCATCTGGTGGGCAATTCCTCTGATTTCGCTTAGCTTAAGAGGTGTACAATTTTGTTTTTTCATGAAGTCCTGGAGGTTGAAATCAAGTTTTTCAAAAGCTAAACAGACACGATCCTTAAATATGAAGTTGTCAATAAACTTAACAATATGGTTTCTGTCAGGATTTAGACTTCTGAGACGATGTAAAGCATTGACCTCTCGTTCTTCTGTACGGTAATAGTTTTTTTTCTTTATGCATTTCAAAACAAGCATTTTTTCAGTTTTCTCTTTTCTGCAAGTGACGACTTCTCCAAAGTGACCTTGTCCTAAAATTTCCACAACATTGTATATGTTTGACTTAATTGTAATAGGGGCACCGACTTGTGCTTGAAAGGCTGAATTTTTATTAAAAATTGAAGTTAATCTTTCAATGTATTTGGCCATTTTCAAACACCAGAATGTTAAAAGAACATGTGAACTTAACTGCGTCTTCCAAAACTATGTTCCACCAAAAACTAATGTCTCATATATATAGACTTTTCCGAGTGATACATCAAAGGCAACATCAAAGGCATCATCAAAACTAAAGTGATGATGTCATCAAGCATCATCTTGTGTTCCATGAACATCAATCATGATGCATGATGTCATCAAGCATCATCTTGTGTTCCATGAACATCAATCATCCTGTGTTCCATGATGCATGATGTCATCAAGCATCATCTTGTGTTCCATGATACATCATTCATGAATCAAGCATCCTGTGTTCCATGATGCATGATGTCATCAAGAGTCATGGAACACAGGAAATGCAACCTAGCTATTTTGGCGTTCAAATAATAACAATTTAGTGAGCAAACATTTCATATTTCGTATGGTAAGGGAAACACTGGATTATTATTGCAAGTGTTTTAATTATCAGAGGCATTCAGTGGTGGTTTGGCAGGGTGGTTGATATAAATTTTTGGTATATAAACAAAATTCATGTGAAAATATTTATGATGCAGGACCCTGATTCATAAAAATTCAACAGCAACCTGCAGTTCAGTTCAGGCTGACTAATTTTAGTTTCGGCCTGTTTATAACAAAGTTAACAAAACTACTGTAACCCATCTGCTAATGGTTAAGATATTAAAAAAATTGTTTTACTGTTGCGTTATTGGTTTTATTTTGAAAACCGGAAGTCTGTTTGATTTGACAGGAAGTGTGATGCATGAAAAAAATAGCTTGACATCGGAAATCACTTGTTTACACACGTGCTGAAGCAAGAAAGAGATAAATGGTACAGTATTTACAAAATGTATTTTACTGTGCTTAAAACTTGATGTGAGTCAGTTTATGATGCTAACTTTGTAAAACCCTTGTTCAGAGTTTGGATAAGCATAGTAGAAGGAGCAAGTTAACATGGTAAATCACCCCATCCCTTGGTAAGTTAGCTCACTCCTGTTGCTAGCTGCTTCATGAGCAATTCACAAAATTGGAATGACAGTGGAAAGGGAGAACGTTGTCTTTGCACATTTTCAGTTATTTACAAATAATTTATGTTGCAGTTTACAATTTATTTATGTAATTAAGTAGAAAAATCTGTGTAAAGCACACTTCATCACTAAAATCATTTAGTAACAGTTTCTAACTTGGGTTTTAAAATGGACAGTGATTTTAAATTAGATTCCCAGATTGGAGCGGTGGTCAAGACCAGTTTTTATCACCTCAGACAGCTGGCTAAGGTAAAGCCCATCCTTACACAGCAGCAGCTGGAAACAGTAATCCATGCCTTCATCACCTCTCGGCTGGATTACTGTAACGCTCTTTACCTTGGAGTCAGCCAGTCCTCCCTCAGACGTCTCCAGTTGGTCCAGAACGCTGCTGCTCGCTTCTAACTGGAGTTCATAAGAGGGAGCACATCACCCCCACTCTGGCTTCACTCCACTGGCTGCCTGTTCATTTTAGAGTTCATTTTAAGATTCTTTTATTTGTTTTTAAGAGTTTAAATGGTCTTGCTCCATCCTACCTCTCTGAGCTGCTTCACCCATACTCTCCTGCTCGGTGCCTCAGATCAGCTGATCAGCTGCTTCTGGAGGTGCCGAGGTCCAAACGGAGGCTCAGAGGAGACAGAGCTTTTTCTGTTGCTGCTCCAAAACTGTGGAACGATCTCCCTCTTCCCGTCAGACAAGCTCCTTCACTGTCCAGTTTTAAAACTCTTCTAAAAACACATTTTTACTCACTGGCTTTTAGCACAGACTGATTTTGTTCTGCACTGTTTTTATTGTTTTTATTGATCTTAATGTTTTAACAACTGTTTTATTTTTATGTGTTTAAATGTTCTTGATTTTATGTACAGCACTTTGTTGCAGCTGTGGTTGTTTTAAAGGGCTCTATAAATAAAGTATTATTATTATTATTAGTAGTAGTAGTAGTGATTACATTAAAAGTAACTGGTGGAAATTTGTGGTAATTCATGGGTAAAAGACAGTAAAAAAAATTATGTAACTCATGAAGCTAAATGAAGTGTATCTCATTTTGGGTGCAAAATCTAGGAAACCTTTGTTAAAAAGATTTTAAAAAACAGAGATGTTGCACCTTTGAAAGGAATTTTATGCATTTTACCTTACAGTTTAATGTGTAATTTTTAAATAAATGATCTTGTATGTTAAAATGTGACTGAATAATCACATTTCACTTATGGTTATGTTTAAAATGGGTTAGAGTAAATTACTCTGACACTGTGATAGTCAGAGTCAGAGTCAGAGTCAGAGAGAATTTATTGTCATTTGCACCGCATGTAGTACATGTGTTGAAAACGAGATTATGTACACAGGGTCCCAGTTACATCCAACAACAAATGCAAGAGAAATACAATAATAACATCTAGGATTAACTAAGAGAGACATCACATCAGCTAGTAATACACTAAGCCCTAATGTAGTAGAAAAACATCATTATAAACAGCAGCACGAACATGAGCAGATGGTCACAGATGAACGCAGCAACAAGAAACAGATCAGTACAGTATCAGTATGATGTGACATTTTGCAGTGTTTATTCTTATTATTTATTTATTCATGAGTCTGACAGCCTCAGGGTAGAAGCTGTTTCTCAGTCTAGTGGTTCTACATTTGATGCTCCTCAACCTCCGTCCCGAGGGGAGTGGTGCAAAGAGTGAGTGTGCTGGGTGAGTGAGGTCTTTCATGATGCAGGTGGCTCTTTTTCTGCATCTGGAGGTGTAAATGTCTGTGATGGTGGGGAGACTGACTCCCACAGACTTCTGTGCAGCCTTCACCACTCTCTGCAGAGCTTTTCTCTCTGCAACTGTGCAGCCTCCATGCCACACGTTGATGCTGGAGCACAGGACGCTCTCCACTGCACACCTGTAGAACGAGGTGAGGACTGGGCTTCTCAGACCGGCTCGTCTCAGCCGTCTGAGGAAGTAGAGTCTCTGATGACCTTTCTTGATCAGGCTGGTGGTGTTATTGCTCCAGCTGAGGTTATCATTCAAGTGTACACCCAGGTATTTGTAGCTGGAGACCACCTCCACCGCAGATCCACCTATATACAGTGGGGTGTGGGTGTGTTTGTTCCTTCTGAAGTCCACAATCATCTCCTTCGTCTTCTTCACATTCATGTGAAGGTTGTTCTCTTTGCACCAGCTCTCCAGATGTTCCACCTCCTGTCTGTAGCTGGATTCATCATTATCTGTGATGCATCCCACCACAGCTGTATCATCTGCAAACTTAACAATATGACAGCCTGGATGTGTGGCTATACAATCATATGTGAGCAGAGTGAACAGAAGAGGGCTCAGCACACATCCCTGAGGAGAGCCAGTGCTGAGGGTGATGGTGGAGGAGGAGAAGTTGTGGATCTTCACGGACTGTGGTCTGTCTGTTAAGAAGTCTAAGACCCAGTTACAAATAGAGGGGCTTAGTCCAAGTGTGGATAGTTTGTCTATCAGAGTTTGGGGGATCATGGTGTTGAAGGCAGATGTGAAGTCCACAAAGAGCAGACGCACGTATGAGTCCTTCTGATCCAGGTGGGTGAGAGCAGTGTGGACCACGGAGGAGATGGCGTCCTCTGTTGATCGGTTCTCACGATATGCATATTGATGAGGGTCCTCGTTGATGTTGACGGCTGTCTTGATGTGGGACATGACCAGTTTCTCAAAACATTTAGCGACTATCGGGGTGAGAGCCACCGGTCTGTAGTCATTCAGACCAGTCACTGTGGAGCTTTTTGGGACTGGGATGATGGTGGCGGTCTTCAGGCAGGTGGGAACTGACTCCAGTGCAAGTGAGGTGGTGAAGATGTCAGCCAGCACCTCACAGAGCTGGTCCGCACATTCCTTCAGAACTTTCCCTGGGATGTTGTCTGGACCCGTAGCTTTATGAGGGTTGATCCTTCTGAGACTGCCTCTCACTTCTGCTGCGGTCACTTTGAGGTGCTCCTCGTCTGGTGATGAGGTGAGTCTGGTGCTAGTTGGTCTGTTTGGATCATCAAAACGTGCATAAAACTTATTGAGGGCATCAGGCAGGGATGGGTCCCTGGGGCATTGTTTGCTTTTGCCCTTGTAGTCTGTTAAGCATTTGATGCCCTGCCACATGCTCCTTGGATCATGTGAGGTGAACTGTCCCTCGATCCTCTGTGCATACGCGGCTTTGGCCTTCTTTATGCCATCATCCAGTTCTCTCCTGCACTTTCTCAACTCCTCAGTATCTTTAGACTTGAATGCAGTGTCCCTGGCTGCCAGCAGGGTGCGGACATCCTTATTTAGCCAGGGTTTTTGATTGGGGTAAAATTTAACACACTTTCTTATGGATACATTTTCAGCACATGTACTGATGTAACCCAGGACAGAGGAAGCATAAAGCTCCAGGTCAATTGAATTTCCATTCGTAGCTGCCTCTTTGAAGACAGACCAGTTTGTGTTTTCAAAGCAGTCTCTTAGCATGGGGGAACTATCTTGGCGCCACGATGTTATCACTCTTTGTTCTGGCATCGCACGTCTGAGTGGGGGTAGCTGTCTAGGGACCAATAGCAGGGAGCGATGGTCGGAAGCCCCGATCGGTGGGCGTGGCTTCGCCGTGTACGCCCCCTTCACATTCGTGTAGACCTGGTCTAATGTCTTATTTCCTCGTGTTTCTGTGAAAACGTGCTGATTGAAGGTTGGAAGGATGGCACGTAAATCCACGTGATTGAAGTCCCCGGAAACAATGAAAAACCCCTCAGGATATTTACACTGCAGCGAGGTAGAAATAGAAATAAGGGAAAACTATTAAGTAACTACAGTACAGTTCTCTATTTGTTAACAGTTACTTTTTCTAAAGCATTATTGTTGCACAACATTTTGATTTAATAGTGTATTGAACCTGATGACAGTGGTGGGATGTAACTAAGTATAAGTACTTTTTTTTACTGTACTTAAGTACATTTTTCATGGATCTGTACTTTACTTAAGTAGAATCACAAAGTATATGTGGGTACTTACTCCACTACATTTTACATGAAGTACTTGTACTTTCTACTACACTACATTTCTATAATGTGTTGAGTTACAAGTTACATTCATGTTGCAACTTTTTGATTTGTCGTTAGTTTGAAAGTAACTGAGGTCAAGAGAGGAGTTGGTCCATTGAATCACTGCAAAGTGGACAGGTAACATTAGACCTGCCTTCAAGAAGAGCTGGACCAATGACGTATATTCTAGTGTATACGTCATTGAGCTGGGAGCACCCACAGCACCACTAACACACCCAAAATGGATTCCACCACATTCAGCCAGAAGATACACACCACCCATGGCCTTATTGAAATATTATTGAAAAACTGTTCAGTTCAGCAGGACAGATTCTCTCTCCCAAAACAGCCAGACTGGACTCAAAAAACTTTGAAAATCAACTTCTTCTGAACTTGAACAAGAAATTCTTGCTGCAATATTAAAATGTGTCAGTTCATGGATTTTAGGAGACAAGAGATGTCTCCAAATGTCTCGACACTCGGGTCCAAGTTTTGAAAATGGTATCAGGAAGTTAAAATATTGTTCACTATTGACCCTTTATTTACAAGGTTGACTAGACAGTATTTTAACTGGAGTTGAAGACAAACTGGAGTTGAATGATCAGAACATGTTCCTTTGTTAGGTCTAATGCTCCTTTTTTCAGGCAGACAACTTTTACTTAAATGTGTTTACTGCAGTTAAAATGACACATTGGCTTTCTTTGTTTTAAATAAAAACTTTTATTTACCACTTTTACCACTATGCCACGGGCGGCCGTGGCATAGTGGTAGGGGCAGTCGTCTCCCGATCGGAAAGTTGGCGGTTCGACTCCCGGGACCCGCACCATGTGTCGTTGTGTCCTTGGGCAAGACACTTAACCCCGAGTTGCTCCCGGTAGGACTGGAAAGCACCTTGCATGGTAGTCTGCCGCCACCGGTTTATGAATGTGTGTAGCATTCAATATATGTGTAGCACTTTGAGATTTTCAGTAATGAAAAGTGCGTTATAAATTGAATTAATTATTATTATTATTATTATTAAGTCTGGTCCTCTGGACACAAAAAACAAAGCAAAAAAAACTGTAGAAACGTTTCGTCTTTCGTCCGAAAGACTTCCTCAGTCTGAGAAGCTGTGTTCAGCTCAGTCTTATAAATAACAATGTACCGTATATTACAGAGAGGATCAAAACAAATCACATCGTGTTAAAGGCAAGAGAATAGAAGTGGGTTTTCAAGCGAGACGTAAATACTGTGAGTGAGGGAGCCTGCCTGACACTCAGTGGCAACTCATTCCACAGTCTTGGACCTGCAACTGAGAAGGCCCTGTCACCTCTGAGCTTCCGGCGAGTATCTGGGACTGAGAGAAGGATCTGGTCTGCTGACCTCAGAGAGCGCCGTGGGACATATGGCTGCAGAAGGTCAGTGAGATAAGGTGGAGCGGAACTGTTCAGAGATTTAAAAACATACATGAGTATTTTAAACTGGATCCGAAGGTGAATGAGTAACCAGTGCAGGGAGGCCAAAACTGGTGTAATGTGCTCTCTATGGCCTGTACCAGTTAAGAATCGGGCTGCAGCATTCTGGACCAGCTGTAGCCTTGCAATGGAGGACTGACTGATTCCGAACAGAAGTGAGTTGCAGTAATCAAGCCTCGATGTTATGAAAGCATGGATTACTGTCTCCGGGTTCTTTTTGGATAGTATAGGCTTCAGCTTAGACAGCCGCCTCAGCTGAAAAAAGCAGGATTTAACAATCATGTTTACATGACTTAAGTTTCAGGGAAGGGTCCATTGTCACCCCCAGATTAGTGACCTTTTGTTTTTCTAGTGGGGCTAGGGAAAGAAGGTCAATGTCGTGATTCGAGAGTGAGCTGTTGGATGGAACAACATGACTTCAGACTTCTTCTCATTGAAACTTAAGAAGTTTGAGGCCATCCAATAATGGATGTCAGCCAGGCAGTCAAGAAGGGGTTGAATAGAGCGTGAGCCTCTGTGCCTCAGGGGAAAGTAAATTTGACAATCATCGGCGTAGAAATGAAAGGCTATTTTGTGTTTGCGGAAAATAGCATCTAGTGGCAGCAGGTATAATGAGAAGAGAAGGGGACCGAGGATGGACCCCTGCGGTACCCCCCCCACTGAAGCGCTGTAGATGCTGAACTGAAATCTTTGATATTGACACAAAAGGTTCTGTCTGAGAGGTAGGACTCGAACCATTTGAGGGCAGACCCTGTGATGCCCACCCACTGCTCCAGTCTAGAAATGAGGATGTTGTGGTCGATAGTGTCAAAAGCCGATGTAAGGTCCAATAAGACAAGCATCACAGTATCACCTGCATCTGTGGCTGTGAAAATTTTCATTAAAGACCTTCAGCAGAGCAGTTTCGGTACTATGGAGAGATTTGAAGCCAGATTGAAACAACTCTAGGATGGTGTGGTCGTCCAGGAAACATTTATTATATACAATATGTATATATATACAGTAAACCCTCGACCTACGAACGAGTTCCGGACCTAAGGACCGTTTGTAGGTCGATTTTGCCGTAAGTCGGAGTCCACCCCAGCCGCCACTGCCTGCACGTATATGGATATTACTACAGTTACCAAGCATTTCGCCTATCCTAACACACCTAATGCCTCCTACCCACTGCCCCCTTTGTCGAGCGGCCGAAGCGGCCGGATAACACCGGTTTACATTCAAAGTCTATGGAGGAGACGCGTGGAGTCACGGCGAACAAGGAAGCGGCGAGATTCGAGTGATCGAAGCGGCGCGACGGCAGCCTGCACACGCACGCGCGCGTCGCCGTCGAGCCGCAGACGTCCCAAATGTTGATCTCTGGCGGCTCGACGCATCCGGCAAACAGTCGGGAGAGCCTCGCTATCTGATTACACAACCACAACGGGACTTTTTTCGGACTTTTTAAACTCACCGGATCGAGCCTCCAGGAATTGGACCCAAACTCCGGTAAGAAACGTGGCATTTTTACAGTTGCTGCTGACAGGCTGCTGTCCTCTCCAGTGTAGATCACCCCAAACATAAAAAAAAGTTTTAATCTCATCGAAGACCGTCGGAGGTGCAGTTAAAACAACAACTGAACCCGGAAAACAAGCCAGAGACCCCTCCCTCTGCTACCCCCTAGTGTGCGTCATCAGACGGTGTTCAGTGGTTCAGTGGAACCGTGACCAGCGGCCAAAAGGGGACGGCAGGAGCGTTTGCAGTTGTGCGGTGGGTAAGAGGCATAACACACCTAGTGCAGTATCAGATGTAAATACAGTACAGTACTGTACAGTAAATGAATAAATAAAAAATACAATTTCTTACTTTGAGCTGGTCAAAGCCTGCCTTCGTCTTTTAGCATTAGCTCTTGCACGTCCGAGCTCCCCTGCTTCCTTACGCCCCACACGCGCACACGCGGTCCAAACTGTTTAAAAGAAGGACTGTTAGCTTCTTAACTTCATACATTTGGAGCCAGAAAAAAAAACTTACTGAAAGCCGTTTCTCCGCGATGTTCGTCCATCCAAAACAAGCTGCTCAGCGTTAGTAGGCCCCGCCATTAGCAGCACTCGTTAGCATGTCAGTTCATTCAAAAAGGCTGTTGGCTTTGTGTCTCCGCGTTAGCTCAGTGTCCCCCGACATCTTAGGCTGCCAGGCGGACATTGCGGCGAACTCCCGGCCGCAGATGGCCCCTCCGCGGCATGTCGGCTTGGTGTCTTTGCCCGCGTTAGCTGCTCTGTTAGCTGCGCTCGTTAGCATGTCGAGCGACGTTGTGGGAGCGATCGGCGGCGCGTCCACTAAGTTCACCGAGTGTTTCCAGCTAATTTATCCATATGAGACAACCCCTATCGGACACACGGCCCTCCAGAGCCAGCTGGCAAGAGCCGATAATGGCGGACCTCAATTGACCGCACTTGGGAATCATAAAATGGCGGACACAGATGCATTTCCGGAAACGACTGGAAGTCGCGCAAATACGCTAAAATTGTAAGGCTAAGTTTTTGTTGTCGTTTTTTTAAGTGACTCTCTATTATGTCACTTAGCCTATATAGATTTAGAATGGGTGGACTTGAGACCTGGGAGGTAGGGGAACCAGAGTGTCTGGAGGAAACCCCTACGTACAAGGAAAACATGCAAACTCTACATAGAAAAGCAGATATTTGAATAGTAA
>JBBPBX010081253.1:0-14024 GCA_038048925.1 Garcialebias charrua | reverse complement strand
TCTTTCTCCATGGCCTCTCCGAACATGGTGTTTGTTATGGACAATCCATGACGAGCACAGAAGTCCAATAACAGAACACCCCGTCCCCCCGTAGGCGAAGGGAGGCTACCCTCTCGTTCACCGGGGTGAACCCCAACGTACAGGCACCAAGATGGGGGGCAACAAGTATGCCCACTCCTGCTCGGCGCCTCTCACCAGGGGCAACTCCAGAGTGGAAGAGTGTCCAACCCCTCTCAAGGAAACTGGTTCCAGAGCCAGAGCCATGCGTTGAGGTGAGTCCGACTATTTCTAGCCGGAACCTCTCAACCTCACACACTAGCTCAGGCTCCTTCCCCACCAGAGAGGTGACATTCCATGTCCCAATGGCCAGCTTCTGTAGCCGAGGATCAGACCGCCAGGGTCCCCGCCCTCGGCCACCACCCATCCCACATTGCACCCGACCCCTTTGGCCCCTCCCACAGGTGGTGAGCCCATGGGAAGGGGGACCCACGTCTCCTCTTCGGGCTGTGCCCGGCCGAGCTCCATGGGTAAAAGCCCGGCCACCAGGCGCTCGCCAGCGTGCCCCACCTCCGGGCCTGGCTCTAGAGTGGGGCCCCGGTGACCCACGTCCGGGCGAGGGAACATTTAGTCCATTTATTTTATTCATCATTGGGGTCTTTGGGCTGCACTTTGTCTGGTCCCTCACCTAGGACCTGTCTGCCTTGGGTGACCCTACTAGGGGCATGAAGCCCCGGACAGCATAGCTCCTAGGATCATTGGGACACTCAAACCCCTCCACCACGGTAAGGTGGCAGCCCAGGGAGGAGAGGATATTATGTTTTATATTTATTTATTTTACTTTGCAGCGAGCAGCTTTAAGACCTTGGTGTTGTAGGGGAAAAAATGGGACTTTTATAAAATATAAAACTGTCCCAACTCTGCACTTCTTCTCTCTTTGGTGTGTTTAGTCGTGATCAGATTTTTTTCGGTTTTGTTACTCTTGATTTTTTTTCCATTATTTACCAGATCAGATCAAAGTTGAAGGCATTACAGTATACAGGATATATTTTTTTTTTAATCAGACAGTCAACAGCTCATCCCCGCTCTACTTTCCATTGTCCATTGCGTATCTTCAAGCATTTAGTCGACTGATTTCCCTGAAGACCTCACCATGTCCAGCTGGCCCTCCCACTGCAGCCCCCTCATGAACAATCTGCCCCGGGGTTCAGTCAGCCACCACAGGAGCTGGAAGTAACGTGGCGGGGCTTCCTGCCATGAGATGAGCTGATGACGTCTCCATTTGGTCTTCGGCTTTACAGAAATAAGTGATGGAATAAATATGCTGGGCTGACACCAAAACCATAGGTAACTGTTAACCTGCAGCGATTAAATGAAATGGATGAAGATTATTTTTGTGAACCTGAATTTTTACTCTTGGTTCCATCGTTCTAATCCCATCCACTGATACTCAGAAATGTGGGCAAAATGAACACATCAAAGGAATTGGATTGACCTTCTGCAGCATCTGGATTATCTGTGCATGTCTGTCGATTTTCATCACAGCGATGGCCTTTTGAGGCTGCTGGGTACAGTGTGTGTGTGTGTGTGTGTGTGTGTGTGTAGGCAGGCTTACACCTGGCAGAAAAATGGGCAGCTATAAAAAAAAAAAAAGCACAATTTCTATGATAAACATTTTGCTACGTAACCTGGATAACGCTGTCACAAAAAAAGAAGCTACAGAGGCCTTCATGTCCTCAGTGGTTTCTGCTGACGCCGGTGGGTGATTTACGAGATCTTCTGTGGGATCAACAAAAATGAATTTATATTCTGCAGCGTTGGCGGTGCCCATGTGAACCGCCTCATTGCCCTCACTATGAGAAGTCGTTTGTCTTTTATGACAAGTGACATGAAAATTCAGATCCTCTAATGTGCTGCCGCCTTCTCTGAAGCTTCTCCCACACAAACACGATCTGATCCATTTCTATGAACATACAGTATATAAAATATTGTGTGTGTATATATATATACTGTATATATACATATATATTTGGCCTATTATCGCTTATTACCTTCTCTAACACTCCGTTTAGATCGGGGTGTCCAAACGTGGTTCAAAACTATCCAGATGAAAGGACTCGTGGGCCACAAAAATGTAAATTTAACTCAACATGAACAATGTTTTGGAGAAAGGACAAAAGTTTACTAATTTTGGTGGAGAAAGTTTTCATTTGTTGTAGATCCAAAACATTAAAAGCTTCATAAACACAAAGCTTGTATGTTTTATTATAAAGGATTTATTTGATTTGTTGGGTCTATGTTTGTTGCCTTCGTGTGTTTGGAAAGGTCATTTTAGTCTGTTCTCAGCAACAAAAGCGTAATTTGAGTACGTGTCCTTTTAAAAGGGGGTCAATCAGCCTTTTGGATCATGGACGTCCAAAAGGCTGGAAGTTCTGAAAAATTGTCGAGCTGTCAGTTACTACAACAGATTCATAGAAGGTTTGATAAAGGTGATCAACTCGTATGCAGATGATACCACGTTATATTCATTTAAAGTGACCAATTTCCTTCTTGATTATTTTAACAACCAATATTTAACCAAGTTTTATGAATCATCATCCAAAAGTCTTTCTGGTAAAGATTTTCTGGAGCTTTGTAGCATGAAGTGAAAATAAAAAGATTACGGCCAAAGGTTTGCATTTTGTTAACTACTGTATTGCTCATTTTGAGACAATTGTTTTCATCCATTTTGTTGTTAAACCTAAATATCACATAAAAAACAGATTATCAACTAATTTGCAGAAAGTGTGCATCGACCTTAAAGCCTGCAGGCCAAAATGACACCATTCTTAAACTGCAGCTGTGGGCCGCACAAAATCACTCCAAGGGCCGCAAATGGCCCACAGGCCACACTTTGAACACCCGTAGTTTAGATCATTCTGTTTTTGAAGAATTTTAGTGATTAAAAGCTCAAATTTCAATGATTTCTTTGAGAATATTTCATGAGATCTATAGGTATTTTCTAAAAAATATTACACTTTCAAACTTTGAATCAATTTAAGACGAGAAGAATCCTTTAAGTGAAAGAATAGTAGCTTCGACTAGCAAACGTTTAGAGGACAGTTTAAAGGTTTTGGGCGTTTTCAGAGTTTGAGATGTTTATCCAGCACACAGCAACAAACATGTAATGAGACGACAGCTCCAAACACACAGCTGGAGTTTTCAAAACTTTCTGCAACTACTGAGTCGTGACCTCTATACTGGTCAAGTTGCTGGGACTGTTTTAAAGTGAATGTGTTGTTCATCCCTTGAGTATTGAAACTGACCATGATCTCATCAAATCTCAGCTCTAACACAAATTAAAACAAGCCTTCTTTTAAAACCTGTTTTTAACAAGGAAATCTGAGGTGAAAATATTAGACCTTTTAAAGACACTTCTCACAGTTCCAAAGATTTTTTTCAAAAAGTCAAAAAATTATATCTAAATTTTATTCACTTGTGTTGGTTTCAGGGTGATGTCAATGATTACGATGACTCAAACACCCACATTTTTGTTTTCTGTTATGGTGGTTTTTTTTTTACTTGTTTTACCCTTCAGAGAAAGCAGCGTAAAACATCCTGTTAGCTCATTCAGGTTTTCTCATCAGAACACAAAGGTTCAGGTACGATAAACAAAAACTGGAGAGCAAACGTAGAAAGTATTGATTCAGGCTGTCTGCAGCCTTGACGACTGACCAGCTGCGTTAGTTAACGTGCGTCAGAATCAGATTCAGGTAACAATGCTCTCAATGCTGCAGGATTGAGTCATCGCAAAAATAAAAATTATAAATGAATATTTTGGTGTTTGCTGAAGTGCAAAGATACATCATCTGGTGGGCTGAAGTTTACAATGACAGATATTTAATACAAGAAGTAGTTCTGGAGGTCAGCTCAAACTTTACACCACCCCCTACAACAACAAAAAACAACTATACCCTGTTTCAATTCATCAAGTAATTCAAATTAAAGCAACTAGAGAAATTGTATTCCCTGCAAAAAGGCAATGTGAATGCTTATTGCTGAAAAAACAGCTAAATTGTAGCTGAAGTAAAAGAACAAGCCTATATTAGCAGCAGAAAGTAGAAAGAACATACTGTATTTGGTAAATTTTGTAAGTTTAAATAAGCAGAAATTAGCACAAAAAAGTAGCCTATAACAAAAAATCTGAAATTAGCAAAAAAAATAAAAAATAGCTGAAAAGGCATGCACTTGAAATGAGCTAAAAAAAAAGAAGTGAAATTAAAGCTAAAATTAGCATAAAACAGCTAATAGTAGCTGAAATAGGCTAACAGAAAAAGCTGAAAGATTAAAAAAAGATGAAAGGAGTAGCCTATAACAAGCTGAAATTATCAGAGATAAGTTACTTAGGCTGAAAGTAGCAGAAATTACCTAGAAAAACTTGAATTTATATGAAAACACCTGAAATTAGCTAAAAAAAATGCTAGCTGAAAAAGGTAGAACAAGCTTAAGTTAGCATATGAAAACAGAAAGAACACGTTTTCCCAGTTAGGCTGAAAGAAGCAGAAAATAGCACAAAAAAGTAGACAAACTTTTTTTAAAAGCTGCCATTATAAAAACAGCTGAAAGGTAGCTAAAAAGCAGATAGATGCTTAAAGCTGCTATATGTAACTTTTCTAACAATGTATTTTTAACATATTTCTTCACTCTGTCACTAGATTGATGTTAGAGAGGTAATCTCTGAAAAAAACAAAAAAAAAAATATTGTCCCCTTGCTTCTCCAGGTGGTAAATAAGCATTTCTAAAAAGAAAAAGTGACCCGCCATTTTCCAGCCAATAAAAACAAAGTTTGTAACCAGCCAATAAAAACCGAGCTTGAATTTGAATCAGCCAATAAAAACAGAGCTTGAATTTGAATTTTAACAGACCACAAGGGGGCAGAGCCATATATGGCTCTGAGGGGGAGGGATCAGAATGCTTTGCTTGTTGAAAATTTTTCTAAGTGCTGATGTTCTACAGAAACTGCAGACTGAACCTTTAAAATATCAAAAGGAAGTGGAGACCATTTTTGCTGAATTAGGCCGAAAAAAGTGCAAAAATGCGGAATGTGGAAAAAGCTTAAATTAGCATAAAACAACTTTTTAGCATAGCTGAAAAAGCAGAAAATAGCAGAAATAGTTGAAAAGAGCACAAGCTGAAATTAGCCGAAAGAAGTTGGAAGAAGCACAAACATGTAGTTAGCAGAAAGAATCTGAAAGCTCAGAACAGCTGAAAAAAACAGCTGAATTTTTTTAAAATTTGCACAAGCTGAAAGAAGCTGAAGCAAAACACAGGAGCAGTAAAAGGTTTTTAACAGACCTAAAGATATGAAGGATGTAAAATGAGCTCAGTTCATTTTCTCTGAGGAAAAAAATTGCAGAAAATGTTAAATACAGTACTGTATTTCAAAAAGCTAAAGTTGCACCAATACCAAAAGTCATAGCAGGATTGTCCTGAAAGAGCTGAATGTTTTATGATTTGTTGAAATGGTTTAAAAACTTCAGGACGAGAATTGTACAGAAAAATGGATCACAATAGTGTGAATCCTTCATAAACATTCACACTTTTAAAGTTGAAACACAGCAGCTTGTTTTGTCTATAAAGTTATTTAACAGGACTGCTCCTCCACTGTGCCTATATTGTAGCTGCTTCCATCAACAGTAGACATCCAAAGGCTAAAAACATTCACAGCACACAAGAACAAGGTTGCTTTAGCAGATGAAAAACAACAGCCAATTATTTGTTATCTCATAACAAATAATTGGTCGGAACAATCAGCCGGAAACTAATCGGCACGTTATGAAATAACAATGAACAGACGGCTGCAAGAAAGGACAATTATGAAATGGAGTTAGTGAAGTTTCTAATGAAAATGTGAAAAGCGGGTTCAGCGCAGTCCGTTTGTGCAGCTGTCATTTCATCAGTTCTGTGTATTGTGTGTGTGTTGTTGGTTAGAAACTTGACAAAAACGTGCATCAGTTTAGTTTGAGCTGTAAAGCCAGAGCTGGAGAGCGGTGGAGCAGAGGTTTGAGGTGAGCCTGTGGTCAAAAGGTCCCAATCCCCCCCCACCCCCGACCATAGCCTCAAAAATGTAGGTGGGAAAAGTGAAGCAGCCACACATGCCTCCACCCTCATTTGTCCCACTCTGGGCCCTTGAGCAAGGCTCTTAACCCCACCCAGATGTTTCAGGTTGACTTCTAAATGGTAAAAAAAAAAAAGGACCAACATGGTAAAAAGGTAATAGTTTATTTTGGTTTTTCCCCACAACTACCGGTAGTTTATCCACAATCAGACTGAAAGAAAAATATAGACTAAAGTACACCAAATGCAGGGATTTTTAATATATACCACCATTAACTTCATGAAGACAGCACATGTGCATATTTTAAAGACTAATGTAATGCCAATATAATGACCACTGACTTGAAGGAAATAATCCTGTGTTGGGACCGGGTGCAGTTATTTATTTGTCAAGGGAATTTGTTAAGTGAGCACAAACAAAAACGCAAAACCCAATGGCTTACTCAAAAAAATAAAAAAACAACAACTGGCCTCACGTCTTTCCACGACTTTTCCATTTTGATGCAGTAATGGATTGTGCCCACTTGTACTCATTCAACAGTTTTCATTCTACCGGTAATCTGCAAGGCGTGCACGTTTGTGATTTTCTGCAGATATATCTTTATATTTATAGATACATCATTAGATAATTAACTCTCACATTCTAATCTGCAAGTTTGCAATTAAATTTTCCTGCAGATATATCTTTATATCTACAGTATAGATACATTAGATAATTAACTCACATGTCAATAAAATACAAAAATGAAACAAAAATTAAAGTGCTTTCTAATAACTCAAATATAATCTCTGAGATAATGGCGTCGTTGCAGAATGTTGAAGAGTTAAGAATCGCTTCTTTTCTGGAGAGCTGTGTTTGTGGGTGAAGGGAGAGCGACCGGCGGGTGTAAGGCGTGACTGCAACCAAACGGTGAGCAGAGAGAACATCTGTGTCGTGGGGAGCGTCACACGAATGCAACTTTACTGTGGAGGTCAAATGTAGTACAACCACTTCGGGGTCATTAAATGTCTCCCGTGTTCATACAATAATCAAATTAAATAATACAATGGTAAATTATCTGCATCGTTATAGCAGAACACCTCATTTCTGTTAGAAATGTGTACACTCAAGTTTTTTTTTTCTAAAATACCAGCTGCACTCTGCTCCTTCTCACTAGACACTAACTGGACCAGAAGATTTCTGATTCAACTTTTTAAAACATTTTAATAGAACATAGTTGGAAATATTATTACATGATTAATTTGAAGTGTTCAGGCTTGAGAGACAAAAATCTCAAAATGAGGAATTGTTAAATTACTATTAATTCTCCTCCTCCCCCCTAAGATGCATTGTGCATGCCACCATCGTTAAAAAATCTCTGCTTGAAAACACGAACGGCCTTTTTTCATTTAGGGTCAAGTAGGACCGAACAAAAACATTTCAGGTTAAAAGCTGGTTGACGAGGGAGGTGATATAATATGGAGGCAAACGTTTCCTGTACTTCTGCCTCATCTGAAGAAGTAGCGTGACGTTCACGAAGCACTGACAAAATCGTCATCTTGCAGCATTTCAGCTGAGTGGGTATAAAAATATAGACATTTGAAACCCTGAATATATGTTCATATGTGATTTTCTGCAACAAAAAAACAATTTACAACCATCGCAATCAGTTTACACTGGTTTTTTTCTTCTTTTTTGCTTAGACTGTACTCAATCTAAAATGTTTTCTTGTGTTACCCCGGGATGGAGGAGGTTTAAACCAATACAACACAGAACAACAATATCTTCATCAACAGCCTGCGTGAGTCAGTTTTTTGTTTATACACTAAAATTACCTGTGGGTGTGCGACACAGATGTACTCAGGAAAAGGAGTGTGAGTTTGTGTGTGGGATGACATCACATCAGCATGTCTTTGTGGTGCCTGGCTATGTGCTGGCTCTTCTCTGAAGGCCTCCTAAATCCCTTGGTGCAATAGTCGCAGCGATGGGGGTAGTCCTTTGTGTGAATTGAGATGACGTGGCGTTTGAAGCCAGAGGCGTCCGTACTGTTATACTCGCAATACTGGCACTGATAAACCTTCCTACCGCTGTGTGTCTTCATGTGCTTCTTCAGCTCAGCCGGCTGCCGAAAGCTTCGTCGGCAGCGCTTGCACTTAAAGGGAAGGTCCTTTGTGTGCAGAGACAGAATATGGCGACTTAGGGTAAAAGTATCGGGGGCGTTGAAGTTACAATGTCGACACTGGTGCACTTTGTTGCCTTTGTGCGTCTCAGCATGTTTCTTCAATTCCGAGGGCCTGTGGAAGCCTTTCTCGCATACGTCACACTGATGAGGGAAGTTCTTGGTGTGAACAGAGATAATGTGCCGTTTAAGGTCACTGGAGTTAGTGCTCTTGTGCTCACAGTGTGGACACTGGTGGGTCTTGTGGCCTTGCACCATTTCTATATGACGCTGGAGTTCGCGAGCATCAGCGTAAGCTTGGGGACAGTGGTTGCACTTGAATGGCAGATCGGCCCCGTGCTTGCTCTTGATGTGAGTCTTTAGGTTGGACTGGTCTGCGCAGCGGAACTCGCAGTGTGGACAGTGGTAGGGCTTCTCACCTGTGTGGGTCCGCATGTGTTTCTTCAGCTCTGACGGGTGGCGGAAGTTTTTGGCGCACTCAACACACACGTGTGCAAAGTTCTTACTGTGCACTGCTAAGAGGTGACGGTTGAGCAGACCCTGTTCTGCCGTCTCATAATCGCAGTATTTGCAGGGATGCAGTTTAGGCTCACGGTCCTTAACAATGAGCTTGTCTGAGCCCAAGGGGCTGGACTCATGATAGCGCCGTGCATACTCCGTATATTCTGGAGATCGCTCGTTGCTATGGTTCAGGAGCTTGTGACTCTCCAAATGATTGTGGAAGCTGACTTTCTTGTTGGTGGTAAAGTCACAGTCCGTACACTGGTACTTCTTCTTGAGCAGATGGTCTGGGTGGTTGTTCATATGACATTTGAGAAAACCACGGGAGCGAAACTTCTTTCCACAGATGTGGCAAGGGTAGACGGTCAAAGGCATTCCATCTGGTCCAATGATGACAGCTGGGGAGGGAGTTTGTGAAAAAATAAAAACAATTGTTTTGTTTTTTGTTTTTTTAATGCATTCAAGTTTTTTACATTTGATTTGGAATAAAACTTACTAATGTAAACAGCTACTGTAATCATTGCGCTTCACATACCAGTATTAGACTGCCGTGCATCCCCTTTCTTCTTCTTCTTAGCCTTTGGTTTGAGTACACGGTTTGGGCTCAGTTCCTCAGGGATTTGCAAAAAACGAGTAGCAAGTCCATTCTTCACCCTTTCAATGGTAGTACCTGCAGATATTGTGAGTTTACATGAATTACCAAGACAACCATTTTATATGATATATTAAAGGGCCACTAAACTTAATAAATTGGGACGATAAGACTGCTAGACAACACTATCACAATGTACGCAGACCTATGTTTGTGTACAAAACTACTCGGACATGGAAGAAAAAAGATCGTAGAGCATATTGTTGCTCATCTCAAATGCAAGCAGAAGTGCACAGACTGTACACCCTCTGATCTCTAGATGCTATTTTACAAATAAAACATACTGATGCCATCATCACTGTCATCGTCCTCATCATCACTTTCATCATCATCTTCTTCCTCTTCCTTTGGAGGGTGCTTGATTGCCATGTAGACCATCTTGTCACGGCCAACCCCCAGTCTGCCTGATGATGCAGCTTCCAGATCAGGATGGCCATTTTGGTAATCGTCCTCTGTTATTACCTCCGTTCCACCTGGAAATGGAACAAAACTTTGTTCAGGTTGAGACTCATTTTAACAGAAGAAGAAAAAGAAAAAAAAACTGGGGACAAGTTTAGAATATATAATGTGCACAAGTAGATTTAAATGGTACCTAAATCATCATCGGCTTCAGCTTTAAAAATGTAGACTTTTATGACCTCTGAGTCATCCTCCTCTTTGATTTCCTTGTGCTCCATCACTTCAGTGCTGATCTCCAGTGGAGTGTCTCCTATGTCTAACTTCTCCCCCACTTCATCAACTACATTAAAACAAACATTACTGGCTTTATTAAAAGACAACAGTTAATTTCAGCTGTGCGTGACATTACATGACAAGTTGCCTTACGGGAGATCATGAGGTAATCCTCAGAGCTGCTTCTTCCATCATCATCCTCATCTGTCTTAAAGGCAACAGCGTCAGCTGGCAGCTGTTGATGGATTATGGTCTCAGCGTTGTCCTCTGTCACCATCAGACTTTCTGATACAAGCTCATGGTCCAGTGTGCTATCCTCGTGCTCAGACAGTAGCTCTGCCACAAAGACCTGGTCTGACATATCGTCAGGGTGGTCTGAGTCCTGGATGAGGTCTGATGTTAGGACATGGTGATGATGAACGTCCAAGGCCTCTTCTATTGCAACTTCTGTCCCCAGTATATGCTCAGGCATGATCACACTGTGTCCTGAGGGGACCATGTCTTCACTGGTTATTTCATGAGCCTCTACCCCTTGACACTGCAAACTTTCCACATCTACCTCGAGCCCTTCAACACACTCAGTTTCCAAATCCTCTACTTCTACTTCTTCTTCTAGACCCTCTACATCAACTTCAGTCTCCAGGCTCTCAACCACCTGCGCCTCAAGATCCTCAACTTCAACCTCACTCTCCAGGTCTTCAATCACTTGAGCTTCAAACTCCACCACATGTGTGTGTAGGCCTTCAACAACTTCTGCCTCGAAGCCTTCGACATCTGCATGCAAGTCCACCACTTCGGTCTCCAGTCCTTCTACCTCAAGTTCATGCTCCAGGAGGATTCCCTCATCCGTCATGACATCAGACAGAAGCATACCCTCAGGCACAGAGACCACAATGTGGTCCCCATCAATGTGAGCTAGACCTCCCATGCCTGCAACTTAAAAACAAAGACAAAATGTTTCAAAATGATAAGATACAACTCAAGTCAAATGTTTGTCAACATGAAGAAAAATGAGAAGTTGCAATTTAACCGAAAATATTTTGTACTATTCTTGTTCTTCAAAGATTTATAAGATAATTGAAAGTTATTTTAGATCCGAGTTTCTTTTGACGTCTTCAATACATCAAAGATGAAGTAAATCAATCAGTTGACAATGTGGTGTCCCCTCACAGGAGGCTGTGTGTCTTGAGTTTGCAGACTGTGTTTATAATCAAAGCTTACACTGCTCAATTAGACGTGTTTAACTTAAAACCAGAATAACTGGCTCTACTGTAGTATCGACACTTTGACTGGTCTATAGGCCAAGAAAATACAGTTTCTTCATAACAGAGCATGACTGTTCACACAAAAACAGCTACATAGTAAAAAGCACCTTTCATTTTCTTGGTTTGAGAGTTTTGCTGCATAAAATCTGCAATCACCACTGGTATTTTCAAAATTAATGTGTAAATAATATCCCTGTTCTGTGATGCTCTTGGAATGTGAAAAAACAAACAAACAAAGAAAGAAAAAATACAACAACAATATAATATGGTTAAGGGTTGTTCTTAATGTGAAACCAGACCTTCATCAGTTCTAACCCCAATTAAAGTCTAAATAGTAAATGTTCTTGCACACCTTAAAGTTAAAGGGATATAAAATGATTGTAGGAAGAACTGTTAATAGCTTATGAGTCAGTATCAGTATCTGACCTGCATTAGACAATAGTCAGTGATATCAGTTTGAAAGATCAGATGAAACTGCACATGGGGGAGGGGGGGAGGCTAACAACTACTCAGTCTGCAAGATGTTGCTCTGTCTAGCAGATTGCTCCTCTGTGTAATCTGACTTGTACAGATAATGTCTCATCTCAGAAGTCACTGTTACTTTGGTTACTGCCCAGTTTTACGAGCTCATATGTAATTACTGTTGTTTCGGAAACGAAACAGCTGAAATTTAAGTTATGTCTGATCTACAAAATAAAGTTAGACAGAAAGACTTTATATCACAGTGTTCAACATAAGCCACCTCTTAAAAACTAGAACCTTGTCCTTGGGTGTCCTGAAAGGCGCTTTTAAATAAAATGATTATTATTATAATAACCTTATGATCAGGATTGTTTTTGTTAATAAAGAGCAGACATTTTTTAGGATAATTTGTTTAGTTTCGAAACATACTGTGTGCTAAATGTACCATTTATGGCATACAGTACTGGTTTTCAGATAAATAACCACGTACCAAAATCTTGCATGAGCATAGCATGGGGCATCTTCAGCTCCTGAGTGTGTAGCTCCAACACTCCTCCTCCTTGATCCATCTCTTTATTCAGTAAAAAACAACAACAACAGATACCTTGAAATCTACAACATTGACAACATTACCCCCAACCCCTGTCTGAATGACTACACTGAAAGTGAAAGTGTGGCTGAGACTGGATACATACCTTCACATAGAGACGAGACCTTTAAAATGAAACCAACAGGATAACTGAAACACTTCCTTCCATCAAGACAACTAATCACACTGTCAAAAAAGAAGAAAAAACAAAACAACTATTATGTCTACCACTACCATCATATACTTTATGCCATATAAAGTGACATTTTAAAGCTCCCATATAATAAAATGTGTGTTAATAGAATGTGTCACCACGGAAACTATTACTGTATAGAAAGAGAACAGTTGTTTTGTTGAGCACTGGCTCCATCCATTGCCTATAAAAAGTACTGCATGCAGCATCAACCTGCATACAGCAAGACATAAAGCTACACCTGGTTCAATCTGATGGATGTCATAGCCCAGACGAGACAAAGGATTGTCCCTCAGTCCTATCAGGGACAAACTTGACGGCAGTAGTAATCAAGTATTTTGGAGTCTACAGTCTTTTACCGAGGGAAATGCATTTTCGTAAAGTGCAATTCAAAATAATGAGGAAATTACGGAGCATTTACAGCGTTCTGGTCATCACGGTGACGTTTGTGTTTTTCCACGGATAGAATATGTCTGGGACACAGACAAATACTGCGTTGACACATTAGTCGTAGTCAAACAATGTCGACTCTTTCAACCTTAAATTACACACCCTCAAAGTTTATGGCCACCAATGAAAGCACCGCAGTTATGCAATGCATAATATGGGGGCTAACCGCCCTCCACCCACTGGAGCTAACTAGCAAGAGAAGCTAAGATCGACACCCCAAGCGCCATTTTGTTTTAGCATAAAAGCTAATTTCGGACATTCAATAACCCCGATAAAAAGCCATTTAACTTGTAAATACAACTAAAACTACATCAATAACGACCCTATGAGAAGATATTAGACGTCGTTGTGCACTGAGATAATTTTTAATAACACGTCGCTTCGTTTTATTCGACGACGGCTGTTTAATCAGCTAGCTAGCCTGCTAAGCTAAGCGGCGCGCCCAGTGCCGCATCGTCTTCCATGTTGTTTTCAAAGAGGCCCACTGCGTTCGAGCGGGCCCGTGCGTCTTGTTCCACGAGCCTCGGCGATCGATTTGAAAATGTATTACCTGATAACGTCGTCTTCTGACTCTAACGGTGTGTCTCCCCCTTCTCAAATTTGTCTGTTTTTGTTTTGGTTTATTTTTGACGGTAAGCTAAGTGCGGCCTGCAATTTTGGATCCCCGGGTACTCTTTGCTAGGCCTCGGCCAATCAGCTTGCTTCCTGACGAGCAGAGGGGAGGGCGGAGCGGGGGGGAGCAGACAGCGCGTGGCCTCGTTTACCGCTGATCCCTTACTATTTGCGTCATGCATTAGAGAGCAGTCACGTTAAAACAAGCTTTGTCCCAGTGGGAATACGCATTTACGCGTCAGTCAGGGACTGTCACTTCAAACTTTATAACACATACGTTTTAAGAAATTACGTGCTTGGCAACTGTGTGCTCTCTAACTACGTATGCGCAGATGAGGCCTGTAGGCCATTTTGTCACAAGTGGTATGGGAGTGTT
>JBBPBX010081252.1:0-15992 GCA_038048925.1 Garcialebias charrua | reverse complement strand
GGGCACAGATAGGTACTAGAGGGGCACGGACAATGCATGTCCATGTACCCAATGCAAACCAATGCAAAGTGTTGACCGTGCCCCCTTGGTACCGTTTCGTGCCCCCTATAAGGGACATGGGCACAGATAGGTACTAGAGGGGCACGGACAATGCATGTCCATGTACCCAATGCAAACCAATGCAAAGTGTTGACCGTGCCCCCTTGGTACCGTTTCGTGCCCCCTATAAGGGACATGGGCACAGATAGGTACTAGAGGGGCACGGACAATGCATGTCCATGTACCCAATGCAAACCAATGCAAAGTGTTGACCGTGCCCCCTTGGTACCGTTTCGTGCCCCCTATAAGGGACATGGGCACAGATAGGTACTAGAGGGGCACGGACAATGCATGTCCATGTACCCAATGCAAACCAATGCAAAGTGTTGACCGTGCCCCCTTGGTACCGTTTCGTGCCCCCTATAAGGGACATGGGCACAGATAGGTACTAGAGGGGCACGGACAATGCATGTCCATGTACCCAATGCAAACCAATGCAAAGTGTTGACCGTGCCCCCTTGGTACCGTTTCGTGCCCCCTATAAGGGACATGGGCACAGATAGGTACTAGAGGGGCACGGACAATGCATGTCCATGTACCCAATGCAAACCAATGCAAAGTGTTGACCGTGCCCCCTTGGTACCGTTTCGTGCCCCCTATAAGGGACATGGGCACAGATAGGTACTAGAGGGGCACGGACAATGCATGTCCATGTACCCAATGCAAACCAATGCAAAGTGTTGACCGTGCCCCCTTGGTACCGTTTCGTGCCCCCTATAAGGGACATGGGCACAGATAGGTACTAGAGGGGCACGGACAATGCATGTCCATGTACCCAATGCAAACCAATGCAAAGTGTTGACCGTGCCCCCTTGGTACCGTTTCGTGCCCCCTATAAGGGACATGGGCACAGATAGGTACTAGAGGGGCACGGACAATGCATGTCCATGTACCCAATGCAAACCAATGCAAAGTGTTGACCGTGCCCCCTTAGTACCGTTTCGTGCCCCCTATAAGGGACATGGGCACAGATAGGTACTAGAGGGGCACGGACAATGCATGTCCATGTACCCAATGCAAACCAATGCAAAGTGTTGACCGTGCCCCCTTGGTACCGTTTCGTGCCCCCTATAAGGGACATGGGCACAGATAGGTACTAGAGGGGCACGGACAATGCATGTCCATGTACCCAATGCAAACCAATGCAAAGTGTTGACCGTGCCCCCTTGGTACCGTTTCGTGCCCCCTATAAGGGACATGGGCACAGATAGGTACTAGAGGGGCACGGACAATGCATGTCCATGTACCCAATGCAAACCAATGCAAAGTGTTGACCGTGCCCCCTTGGTACCGTTTCGTGCCCCCTATAAGGGACATGGGCACAGATAGGTACTAGAGGGGCACGGACAATGCATGTCCATGTACCCAATGCAAACCAATGCAAAGTGTTGACCGTGCCCCCTTGGTACCGTTTCGTGCCCCCTATAAGGGACATGGGCACAGATAGGTACTAGAGGGGCACGGACAATGCATGTCCATGTACCCAATGCAAACCAATGCAAAGTGTTGACCGTGCCCCCTTGGTACCGTTTCGTGCCCCCTATAAGGGACATGGGCACAGATAGGTACTAGAGGGGCACGGACAATGCATGTCCATGTACCCAATGCAAACCAATGCAAAGTGTTGACCGTGCCCCCTTAGTACCGTTTCGTGCCCCCTATAAGGGACATGGGCACAGATAGGTACTAGAGGGGCACGGACAATGCATGTCCATGTACCCAATGCAAACCAATGCAAAGTGTTGACCGTGCCCCCTTGGTACCGTTTCGTGCCCCCTATAAGGGACATGGGCACAGATAGGTACTAGAGGGGCACGGACAATGCATGTCCATGTACCCAATGCAAACCAATGCAAAGTGTTGACCGTGCCCCCTTAGTACCGTTTCGTGCCCCCTATAAGGGACATGGGCACAGATAGGTACTAGAGGGGCACGGACAATGCATGTCCATGTACCCAATGCAAACCAATGCAAAGTGTTGACCGTGCCCCCTTGGTACCGTTTCGTGCCCCCTATAAGGGACATGGGCACAGATAGGTACTAGAGGGGCACGGACAATGCATGTCCATGTACCCAATGCAAACCAATGCAAAGTGTTGACCGTGCCCCCTTGGTACCGTTTCGTGCCCCCTATAAGGGACATGGGCACAGATAGGTACTAGAGGGGCACGGACAATGCATGTCCATGTACCCAATGCAAACCAATGCAAAGTGTTGACCGTGCCCCCTTGGTACCGTTTCGTGCCCCCTATAAGGGACATGGGCACAGATAGGTACTAGAGGGGCACGGACAATGCATGTCCATGTACCCAATGCAAACCAATGCAAAGTGTTGACCGTGCCCCCTTGGTACCGTTTCGTGCCCCCTATAAGGGACATGGGCACAGATAGGTACTAGAGGGGCACGGACAATGCATGTCCATGTACCCAATGCAAACCAATGCAAAGTGTTGACCGTGCCCCCTTGGTACCGTTTCGTGCCCCCTATAAGGGACATGGGCACAGATAGGTACTAGAGGGGCACGGACAATGCATGTCCATGTACCCAATGCAAACCAATGCAAAGTGTTGACCGTGCCCCCTTGGTACCGTTTCGTGCCCCCTATAAGGGACATGGGCACAGATAGGTACTAGAGGGGCACGGACAATGCATGTCCATGTACCCAATGCAAACCAATGCAAAGTGTTGACCGTGCCCCCTTAGTACCGTTTCGTGCCCCCTATAAGGGACATGGGCACAGATAGGTACTAGAGGGGCACGGACAATGCATGTCCATGTACCCAATGCAAACCAATGCAAAGTGTTGACCGTGCCCCCTTAGTACCGTTTCATGCCCCCTATAAGGGACATGGGCACAGATAGGTACTAGAGGGGCACGGACAATGCATGTCCATGTACCCAATGCAAACCAATGCAAAGTGTTGACCGTGCCCCCTTGGTACCGTTTCGTGCCCCCTATAAGGGACATGGGCACAGATAGGTACTAGAGGGGCACGGACAATGCATGTCCATGTACCCAATGCAAACCAATGCAAAGTGTTGACCGTGCCCCCTTAGTACCGTTTCGTGCCCCCTATAAGGGACATGGGCACAGATAGGTACTAGAGGGGCACGGACAATGCATGTCCATGTACCCAATGCAAACCAATGCAAAGTGTTGACCGTGCCCCCTTAGTACCGTTTCGTGCCCCCTATAAGGGACATGGGCACGGATAGGTACTAGAGGGGCACGGACAATGCATGTCCATGTACCCAATGCAAAGTGTTGACCGTGCCACTCTAGTGCCGTTCTGTACCTCTGGAGACCCCCAGCATGGGGGTCCTTGTTCCCAGAGGGTGTTACCCAAGTATGGTACACCTTCCTTGGTCATAGAGTGGTGGTAAATGGGTTGGAATATAAGAACTAGGACATCTGGAGGACAGGGGGACATGGCAAGGGTCATGGCCAGGAATGTTGCACCTTCCTTGGGTACAAAGTGGTGGTAGGTAGGTTGGAAGCTAAGATCTACATGTCTGGAGGACAGGGGGACATGACGGGAGTGTTACCCAGACATGGTATACCTTCCTTGGGCATGAGGAGTTGACAGGGGTTGGTTGGATGGAAAACTAATGCAAAGTATTGACCGTGCCCCCTTAGTACCGTTTCGTGCCCCCTATAAGGGACATGGGCACGGATAGGTACTAGAGGGGCACGGACAATGCATGTCCATGTACCCAATGCAAACCAATGCAAAGTATTGACCGTGCCCCCTTAGTACCGTTTCGTGCCCCCTATAAGGGACATGGGCACGGATAGGTACTAGAGGGGCACGGACAATGCATGTCCATGTACCCAATGCAAACCAATGCAAAGTATTGACCGTGCCCCCTTAGTACCGTTTCGTGCCCCCTATAAGGGACATGGGCACGGATAGGTACTAGAGGGGCACGGACAATGCATGTCCATGTACCCAATGCAAAGTGTTGACCTTGCCCCTCTGGTCCCTGTTCTTGCTCCTGCTCATCCCTTAGAGGGGTCACGGAATGGTACCAAGGGGGCACGGTCAATACTTTGCACATTGTTACATAGAAATGCATTGCACATGCCCCTCTGGTACCTATCCGTGCCAATGTACTTCCCTTATAGGGGGCACGGAATGGTACCAAGGGGGCATGGTCAATACTTTGCATTGGGGATGGGTGTGCATTGCCCATGCCCCTCTGGTACCTATCCGTGCCAATGTACTTCCCTTATAGGGGTCACGGAATGGTACCAAGGGGGCACGGTCAATACTTTGCATTGGGGATGGGTGTGCATTGCCCGTGCCCCTCTGGTACCTATCCGTGCCAATGTACTTCCCTTATAGGGGGCACCAAATGGAACCAGAGGGGCACGGTCAACACTTTGCTGGTTGTTACATAGAAATGCATGGTCCGTGTCCCTCTGGTACCGGTCTGTGCCTTTTCGCTTCTATCTGGCCCGAGGGGTTTCTTGGAGACCGTTTGAACCCCCAGACACCTAGAGACCCTAAATTTGGGTGATACGGTCGCCACAATGAGGTAAACAATTGAGTACAATTTCGTATGGATCAGAGAGGTCAAAAAATTTCACATCGACCTAGACCTTTGAGCTTGACATATGTCGTCTACGGGATTGCCCCGAGCGTAACGATACCTCCGTTACGTCTATACGACCTTCCTACGCGAAATGGCGGCAGAGGTCACGGCAAAGGCCTTGAGGGGGTATCTGTGCCCGTTTGGCGCCCTTTTGACCTAGAGATCCCAAATTTGGGTGAGATGGTCACCGCACAGAGCCAAACCAGTCTGTAAAATTTGGTGAGGATCGGAGAGGTCAAAAAATTTCCCATCGACCTAGACCTTTGAGCTTGAGGTGTGTCGTCCGAGGGGTCGCCCCGAGCGCAACGATACTTCGCCTGGGCCCGTGCGACTTTCCTCTGGGGATATATTGGCCATGCCCCCCTGGTGCCGGTCCGTGCCCCCCTGGTGCCGGTCCGTGCCCGTGGGCGGGACTACAGACGTCAAAGGGCGAAAGGGGAGGGGTCCCTGAAAATCCCCATAGGGATGTATTGGCCGTGCCCCCCTGGTGTCGGTCCGTGCCCCCCTAGTGCCGGTCCGTGCCCGTGGGCGGGACTACAGGGTCAAAGGGTGAAAGGGCAGGGGTCCCTGAAAATCCCCATAGGGATGTATTGGCCGTGCCCCCCTGGTGTCGGTCCGTGCCCCCCTGGTGCCGGTCCGTGCCCGTGGGCGGGACTACAGGGTCAAAGGGTGAAAGGGCAGGGGTCCTTGAAAATCCCCATAGGGATGTATTGGCTGTGCCCCCCTGGTGTCTGTCCGTGCCCCCCTGGTGCCGGTCCGTGCCCGTGGGCGGGACTACAGGGTCAAAGGGTGAAAGGGCAGGGGTCCTTGAAAATCCCCATAGGGATGTATTGGCTGTGCCCCCCTGGTGTCTGTCCGTGCCCCCCTGGTGCCGGTCCGTGCCCGTGGGCGGGACTACAGGGTCAAAGGGTGAAAGGGCAGGGGTCCTTGAAAATCCCCATAGGGATGTATTGGCTGTGCCCCCCTGGTGTCTGTCCGTGCCCCCCTGGTGCCGGTCCGTGCCCGTGGGCGGGACTACAGGGTCAAAGGGTGAAAGGGCAAGGGGTCCCTGAAAATCCCCATAGGGATGTATTGGCCGTGCCCCCCCGGTGTCGGTCCGTGCCCGTGGGCGGGCCTACAGGGTCGAAGGGTGAAAGGGTAGGGGTCCCTGAAAATCCCCATAGGGATATATTGGCCGTGCCCCCCCGGTGCCGGTCCGTGCCACGACTCCCCATAGGGGTGCATTGGCCGTGCCCCCTGGTGCCGGTCCGTGCCCCTCCGAGATGCGCCACCTGGTAGCCGTTTTTATATTGCGGGCGCGTTTAACCAATTTTCGCGCGCGCGCGGCACCCGACCCGGATTGTAGAGGGGGCCGAGACGGACGCGTGGACGCGTCAACGGCGTCTCTGCGCCGCACGGTCTCCGCGCTAGGACTATTTGGCCCGGCCATGTCTCCTCTATGGACAACCCGGAGTCATGGCTGCGCCCCTCCATCCCTTTCACTCGAGCCACGGGCCTAACGGTCCTAGGAGCTATGCTGTCAGGGGCTTTATGCCCCTAGTAGGGTCACCCAAGGCAGACAGGTCCTAGGTGAGGGACGAGACAAAGCGCAGCCCACAAGACCCCTTATGATGAATAATATAAATGGAAACAATGTTCCCTCGCCCGGACGCGGGTCACCGGGGCCCCACTCTGGAGCCAGGCCCGGAGGAGGGGCACGTTGGCGAGCGCCTGGTGGCCGGGCTTTCACCCATGGAGCTCGGCCGGGCACAGCCCGAAGAGGAGACGTGGGTCCCCCTTCCCATAGGCTCACCACCTGTGGGAGGGGCCAAAGGGGTCGGGTGCATTGTGGAATGGGTGGTGGCCGAGGGCGGGGACCCTGGCGGTCTGATCCTCGGCTACAGAAGCTGGCCATTGGGACATGGAATGTCACCTCTCTGGTGGGGAAGGAGCCTGAGCTAGTGTGTGAGGTTGAGAGGTTCCGGCTAGAAATAGTCGGACTCACCTCAACGCATGGCTCTGGCTCTGGAACCAGTTTCCTTGAGAGGGGTTGGACACTCTTCCACTCTGGAGTTGCCCCTGGTGAGAGGCGCCGAGCAGGAGTGGGCATACTTGTTGCCCCCCATCTTGGTGCCTGTACGTTGGGGTTCACCCCGGTGAACGAGAGGGTAGCCTCCCTTCGCCTACGTGTGGGGGGACGGGCTCTGACTGTTGTTTGTGCCTATGCGCCGAACGGCAGCGCAGATTACCCACCCTTTTTGGAGTCCTTGGAGGGGGTATTGGAGGGTGCGCCTCCTGGGGACTCCCTTGTTCTGCTGGGGGACTTCAACGCTCACGTGGGCAATGACAGTGAGACCTGGAGGGGTGTGGTTGGGAGGAACGGCCCCCCTGATCTGAACCCGAGTGGTGTTCTGTTGTTGGACTTCTGTGCTCGTCATGGATTGTCCATAACGAACACCATGTTCAGGCATAAGGGTGTCCATATGTGCTCTTGGCACCAGGACACCCTAGGTCGTAGTTCAATGATCGACTTTGTTGTCGTCTCATCTGATCTGCGGCCGCATGTCCTGGACACTCGGGTGAAGAGAGGGGCGGAGCTGTCAACTGACCACTACCTGGTGGTGAGTTGGCTCCGATGGTGGGGGAGGATGCCGGTCAGACCTGGCAGACCCAAACGTATTGTGAGGGTCTGCTGGGAACGTCTGGCAGAGTCTCCCGTAAGACGGAGCTTTAACTCCCACCTCCGGGAGAGCTTTGAACACGTTCCGAGGGAGGCGGGGGACATTGAGCCCGAGTGGGCCATGTTTCGCGCCTCTATTGTCGAGGCAGCTTATCGGAGTTGTGGCCGCAAGGTTGTTGGTGCCTGTCGTGGTGGCAACCCTCGAACCCGGTGGTGGACACCGGCGGTGAGGGATGCTGTCAAGCTGAAGAAGGAGTCCTATTGGGCCTTTTTGGCCTGTGGGACCCCGGAAGCAGCAGATAGGTACCGGCAGTCCAAGCGGCATGCGGCTCGGGTGGTTGCTGAGGCAAAAACTCGGGCGTGGGAGGAGTTCGGAGAGGCCATGGAGAATGACTTCCGTACGGCTTCGAGGCGATTCTGGTCCACCATCCGGCGTCTCAGGGGGGGAAAGCGGTACGCGACCAACACCATTTATGGTGGGGATGGCGTGCTGTTGACCTCAACTCGGGATGTTGTGAGTCGGTGGGCGGAATACTTCGAAGACCTCCTCAATCCTACTGGCACGTCTTCCACTGAGGAAGCGGAGCCTGGGGACTTTGGGTCGGGCTCTCCAATCTCTGGTGCTGAGGTCGCCGAGGTGGTTAAAAAGCTCCGCGGTGGCAAGGCTCCGGGGGTGGATGAGATTCGTCCTGAGTTCCTTAGGGCTCTGGATGTTGTGGGGTTGTGTTGGCTTACGCGACTCTGCAATATCGCGTGGACATCGGGGGCAGTTCCCTTGGATTGGCAGACTGGGGTGGTGGTTCCCCTATTCAAAAAGGGGGACCGTAGGGTGTGTTCCAACTATAGAGGGATCACACTCTTAAGCCTCCCTGGTAAGGTCTATTCAGGGGTTCTGGAGAGGAGGGTCCGTCGGATAGTCGAACCTCGGATTCAGGAGGAGCAGTGTGGTTTTCGTCCTGGTCGTGGAACACTAGACCAGCTCTACACCCTCAACAGGGTCCTGGAGGGTGCGTGGGAGTTTGCCCAACCAGTTTACATGTGCTTTGTAGACTTGGAAAAGGCATTCGACCGCGTCCCTCGGGGGGTTCTGTGGCGGGTACTCCGGGAGTATGGGGTACCAGGCCCATTGATATGGGCTGTTAGGTCCCTGTACGACCGGTGTCAGAGCTTGGTCCGCATTGCCGGCAGTAAGTCAGGCTCGTTTCCGGTGAGAGTTGGACTCCGCCAAGGTTGCCCTTTGTCACCGATTCTGTTTATAACTTTTATGGACAGAATTTCTAGGCGCAGCCAAGGTGTTGAGAGGATCCGTTTTGGTGGCCTTAGAATCGCTTCTCTGTTTTTTGCAGATGATGTGGTCCTATTGGCTTCATCAGCTCGTGATCTACAGCTTTCGCTGGAGCGGTTTGCAGCTGAATGTGATGCGGCCGGGATGAGGATCAGTTCCTCCAAATCCGAGGCCATGGTCTTGAGCCGGAAAAGGGTAGCGTGCCCTCTCCGGGTCGGGGAGGAGGTCCTTACCCAAGTGGAGGAGTTTAAGTATCTCGGGATCTTGTTCACGAATGAGGGAAAACTGGAGCGTGAGATCGATAGGCGGATAGGTGCAGCGTCCGCAGTGAAGCGGGCGCTGTACCGGTCTGTCGTGGTGAAGAGAGAGCTGAGTCAAAAGGCAAAGCTCTCAATTTACCGATCGATCTACGTTCCCACCCTCATCTATGGTCATGAGCTTTGGGTTATGACCGAAAGAACAAGATCTCGGATACAAGCGGCTGAAATGAGTTTTCTCCGCAGGGTGGCTGGACTCTCCCTTAGAGATAGGGTGAGAAGCTCAGTCATCCGGGAGGGACTCGGAGTAGAGCCGCTGCTTCTCCACATCGAGAGGAGCCAGTTGAGGTGGCTCGGGCATCTGGTTAGGATGCCTCCTGGACGCCTCCCTGGTGAGGTGTTCCGGGCATGTCCCACCGGGAGGAGACCCAGAGGAAGACCCAGGATACGCTGGAGGGACTATGTTTCTCGGCTGGCCTGGGAACGCCTTGGGATTCCCCCAGAGGAGCTGCTCCAAGTGGCTGGGGAGAGGGAAGTCTGGGCCTCCCTACTTAGGCTGCTACCCCCGCGACCCGACCCCGGATAAGCGGAAGAAAATGGATGGATGGATGGATTTGAACGATAATTAGAAATGTTTTTAGAGGATATATTTTAGTTGCACCTTTGTTAAGAAGTATCAGAGTAGCCTAGCGGTGAATTTTACTGATAGGAAATGTTTGTGGTAGAACATTCTGGTACAGAGAATAATATATAGGATATGGATGTGAATAAGATAATTGAGTTTGACAGGTTAGGAGCCAAGATGGTCTAGTGGCAGGGCTTTTGACTTGGGACCCGAAGGACGCGGGTTCGCGCCCCGGCCACTACCCACCTTGGGATGTCTATGAGTGCACACCTATTTCTCCAGCTCCCCGGGCGTTTTTGGGCTGCTCACTGCACCACCTGGTAGGTGGTTGGGTTAAATGCAGAGACGAATTTCGTCTGTGTATGGGAAACATACGCAGATGACAGGAAAAGACATTATTATTATTATTATTATTATGGAAGGATTTTTGTGTTTTCTGTTCGGATCAGATTAATCATAGATTAAGTGTTAGTTTCTGAATGTGGTCTTAGCCCTTATCACAGACATCTCTGAATAAGAGCAGTTGAGCTTTTCTCAGATATCGGATTAGTTAACAGAGTAGTGTAGGGCTTTTCCCCTTACAGGTGTCTATGATGAAGAAGATGAAAAGGCCTAACCTCAGTTCATATTCTTTGCTAAGGTTAACACATACCAGAAATGCACACACTGGAGCAGAGTATATGCAATGTTTTGAAGTTGTTAAGAGTTGATAAGTCAAATTTTGGGAAATTTAAGGGTTTTTGAGAAAGTATTGAATTTATAAAGTCTAATTAAAGTCCAGTTTTTTTTTTATTGAACGCCTTTTTAAAGGTATTGAATTTAACTTCATTATTCCTGCATATACCCTGTAGAGGCGTGTTTGTTGATAGGAGGGACAGTCCGCTCGGTTCTTTCTTGTTTTTATTTTTATTTGTTCGTCTTTGCATCTATTTTTGTCTTGTTTGTTTTTGTCTGTTTTATTCTTGTTCATTGTTTTTGTTTGTTTTGTCTTGTTTCTATTTGTTTGTTACATTTGTTTTATTCTCTGTTTGTACCTGCTTATTCTTATTACTATTTTTGTTTGTTTGTTCTGATCTTATTCTGTTTAGTTTTTATTACCATTTAGTATTGATGCTTATTTTATATGAGGGTTTTATATTCTGGGTGGGTAACTTAGATGTAATATTGCTGTGGGTGGGAATGTTAGAGATTTCCAATGTGTATCCAGTTTTTAATTGCATTCTCACATAGAACATATAGGATTTTGTTGACATGATGTTTGTCATGTCAAAAGGGGAATTGAAATATATTTCTATCAGTATTACATTACACCCATTATGTTCTATTATTTGTATTCACTTAATTCTGCCTTATAATGTGAAATGTGACACAAGGCAGAACGTTTTTCTCTCGGGCTTTGTTTTCACTAGGGAACAGTTACACGCCTGCACAATTCAACAGACCCAACATTTGATGTTTACATTGAAGCTGATAGTTTATTGGCAGAAAGGAGGGTCACGTGGTAGTGTAGGTGGTCCCAGGGCAGTCCCGAAGCAGTCCCAGGCGGTTTCAGGTTCCAGGAGGCGGTGGCGACATCCGGGGTTTTATAACCGTGGCCCTGCCTTTGAAGATGTGTGTGTGTGGACTGGTGTTGGAGTGAGGTCTGTTTGCAGCTGCAAGGTTAATCCTTATATGTACAATAAACCTGCCAATTAACTTGCACATTCGTTTCAGAGACTTTCCTTCAACCTTTTGAATTCGTAACAGTCTACAACACAATACAAGGAACTGGATACAACTGCAAACAGTTTGCAGGTGATTTGCTTGTGTGACTGAATTTATTGTGGCTCATCGGAATGACATTTTTCTTTGGATGAAGCACAAAATGTTTGAAGAAAATAAACTGTCCAGATTGCCTGACTGAAATTTAGTGGATTTGTTTTAACATGTATTATTGAGCATGAGCTTTGATGCTTCATAGAGTTAAAATAAAAAATAATTTTCCTGTTTTTCTTTGTTAACTGATCTTGTTATTATCTTGTAGGATTTATTTACTTAATTACTTTTGTCTCAAGTATAATAGGTGTGCTGTTGCAGGTTATAAGCTATAACTCAAGAGAAGAACATCCAAGTCTAATTATTTTACTTTTTACCACTAAAAAAAAAAGAAATTTAATGTGAATCTCAAATTATATGGAACGACAAATCTGGTTTCATTAATATATAATGATATAATTTCATATCTCTGGTTCCATACATGGATAATATATATAGATAAAATTGTAAAAAATATTTAATGATTCTACATATATCTGTAAGAAGTCTGAGAGGAAAATACTGTAATCGGGTCTAGGTAGGAAAGCCGTAAAGACAATCTTATGTTTGCATTTAAAATGGACACATTGGTTTTACTTTGTGTTTAATAAAAACTATCAAAGGTATAATCATTAATCTTTATTTGTCGTTTAACTGTCATCCCTGAAACATCCGGGCCATACTCCAAGCCTGAAGGTGGCGGTAATGCACACTTAAGTTCCTTGCCAAACAGCAGAAGATGAAGAATAAAACAGAAATACAAGAAGAAGCTGAACGTGTGTGTATCGTCTTTTTGTGTAACAGGTAAATTTTTGTATGTTGCAGCTTGTAGATGGTTTACTTTAATGTGTTTAGGTGTCTTGGGTCATGTCATCTGCTAGTTGTGAATTACCAGCGAGTTTCCCATCACGTTTCACGGTTCAGTATTTGAAAACAGTTTTGCCATTCACAAGCTGGACAAACTACTAGACGTACTGTATTCCTCTTTTGGTATCGAAACCTTTGAGGTTCCTGATGGTAAAGATAGTGAACTACTAGCGTTTTATTAGCCTGCGTAAACATGTCATTGGGAGCTGAATCTTACAATAACGTAGATAACATTTTCAAACCGGTGTTGATCATAAACACCGTTTTACAGTGTTTTAAGTTAATCCACGCCATTCACACACTAATATATTTGTAAAACAGACACCAAAGACAAGTAAAAGGGACAATGTATTTTAATTAAAACTAAAATGCACCGTCCCCTTTGTTGTTTTATTAACACAAATAATTGATTAAAAATAATATGGTGGGGTGTCAAGCTCCAGGCCTCGATATTATCAGCCACTTGTGATTTACAGAATTACTATTTATTTATAGAAGTTAGTACTATGTAATACCTCAGGCATTTGATATCAAGCATGTTCACTCCAAAGAAGAATAAACCTTCCTGTTAGATGCTAATGGAAGCTGTCTGTTTTTCTTGTGTTTCACAGCGTCACGTAGTGATGTTAATCTGACACCGAAGCTCCGATCCTTGCTTTGAACTCGAAACTGCGTTCTCTTTGAAGCACTGCTACGAGGCGTGGTTCACGGCAGAGGAAGTTACATAAGTGATGACATATGAAGCAGTAACTGCTTCGGTCTCTGAACGAATCCACGGAAGTGATTCACAACGCTTGTACACAGAGCCTATAGCAGCAGCTCTCTTGAACCCACTACATATAGGGATAAATGTGTGTTTCTGATATGAATGTATAACTGCCAAGATGGCATGGTGGTAAGAAATTGGATTGCTACTCAAAGGACCCAGGTTCAAATCCCGGTCATGGCATACCTATTTGTAATAATTTCATTTATTTTTTAAGCCTTTATTTTCAGATAGTGAGGGTGAGGGTGAGAATAGATAAATACATTAACATAATAATTCTTTGTTGTTGCTTGTTTTAATTGTTTATTACTAATGTAATTTTAACATATGTGTGAGAACTTCATTAGATGATCACTCACCTCAACAAATGAACAAAATCCATCCTCCACAGACAGTTGTAAGTTGGTAATTATGAACACACACAGAAACTTGTCCCTGTTCATGACTGTCAAATCTTTATTTTTCTTTCAGCTTCCAACCTTTGGTCGAGTTGTGATTGAGATGCTACACTGGCAAGAGCACACAGAAATCATACATCGGATGCCACAGTTGAAGTTCAGAAATACTTGTCTGATCCTCGTGTTTTTTCAAAAGCTGGAGAAGTTGTCAGCAAAAAAAGAAATCGCCTCAGTCCAAAAACAGTGGAATAACTTTTATTCCTAAATAAACACCTCTGAATTCCCATCCCCTAATTTCATGACTGTCTGAGTTACACACCTTCCCTGCACCTACAGTTTTCTAAAGCACACCCTCTCTCAATCCCAGATACAGTACTAGTCAACATATCTACTGAATCAGCTGAACGCAGTGAAACAGTACAGTACTGTATATAAAACAGACAGTGTGTGTCGTCTATTTTACCACTAGATGTCACCGAAATGAACCATTGAATGAATGAACCCAAGTTCAATACAATTGGTAACGTGGTTCAATACTGCTTCATTGCTTCATTTGGCCATCACTAGCGTCACGTTGAGAGAACAATCACATTCATCCTCAACACCTTCCAACGTTGCAAAGTCCCCACCTCAACCCACCCCTAATTTTTTACCATGGAGATGAATATGGAAACGCATCATGTAAAACCGTTATTTTTATATTTGTCATTTGCCTTTGAAATTTTATTTTGTAATGATTATATGGCTGGGCCATATCATATCATTAGCAATAACACCAGTAAAATAAATAATGTATATCCCTGGGAAAATAGGTCTGAACTTGCCAATTGTGTGTCATGCCAATTGTGTGTCATGTCCAATCTTATATTGAGAAACTATGATAGAGCCAGTGTGTGATGATCCACGAAGCGGCGAGGGAATACTGTACAGCTCTATCTCAGACCAGAAGATAAAATGTGTATGGTGGTAGTAGGTTGCCTAATTTAAATAAATTGCTTAAAGGCACTTCTCAAATAAACTCCTTACTGTTTTTCTATAAAGTGTTTTGTTCATAATGTGACAAAATGTAATTTTTAATGATGTGTTTAGTAAATGTTAGAATGATATTTGCATTAATGTTTTAATTAAATGTCTATACATTATTTGAGGTGTGTCCTGATTTCAAGTGTCCTTGTCCACACTCTTCCCAACAGCATAGACGTCATATCCTCGAGCGACTTCTGTCAAAAATGGAGCTTGCATTCAGTCAAACCCCAGTTGACCTGGATTTCCTAGAGTTTGTGTGTCACCAAGAACTATACCTCTTGCAAGCCCTTTCAAGACATGTGGATGTACCACAAGAACTCATCGTAGCTCTTCAGGACTTATTTGGACTTGTCATGGAATATTTAGATTCACCTGTCCTTGATACAGCAGTGGGAACAATAGCTGGTCTGCAAGGACGCCCTAGGTTTGATATTGAAAGAGAGCAATTGGCTGAGATGCTGCAGTCAAACTTCTCAGTGCCCCGCATAGCAAATCTGCTTGGTGTTTCAAGCCGTACAGTCGTTAGGAGGATGAAGGAGTTTGGTTTATCTGTTTCGGAACTCTACAGTTCTATCAGTGACGAGGAGTTGGATAATGTGGTGACATCTATTAAACATCAAATGCCCGCTGCTGGATACCGGGTGGTGAAAGGACGGTTAACACTTATGGGTATTCGTGTGCAATGGTCAAGGATGGCTGCCTCAATGCACAGAGTGGACTCAATTGGCATCCTCTCCAGACTGGCAGGGCTGTGTTGTGAGAAGAACATACTCCGTACGTGGGCCACTCTCACTTGTGCATGTGGATACGAATCACAAACTAATAAGGTAGTATTTTAAATGTATTTATGGTAGATTGATGTTTAATTGTAATTTGATTCAGCAATGCAAGGATCCTCCTAGTGGCACTAGCAGGACTGAGAATGTGAGCCTTTGACACCTGAGCAGCACTTAATGGAAAAGTTTGTGATTTATTGTATTTGTATAAGGTTTAATTGAAAAAATAAATAAACAGAAGAAACATGGAAATTAATTTGGTACATTTACATATTTTATGTAGTGTTTAAGGTTAAATTTAAGACATTAACCTGATTATTACATTTTAAATATTCTGCATTTTTGATGAAAGTATTAACACAAAGGTGAAGTATGTGTCATGTGACACATCAGTGCTGTTCAACTGGCACAGGCTGTCTCTGTTGTCAAAAGCTAGAGTGCCAGTAGGACTTTCACTGTGTCTCATTCTAGAAAAACGTTTTTTTTTTTACATTACAGTTTGTTCTTTGATTTTATAGATACAACATTGTAATCTTTGGTGGAGTGGATGGGTATTCCAGAAAGGTAAGACTGCATTTCACTTTAGGGTACACACATACTGTAATTTCTGCCTGATAAGTCACACCTTTCTGTAAGTCGCTTTGTCCAATTATTGGCAATCAATTGGAAAAATTCATAAACAAGTCATACCTTCATTTAAGTAGCATCTATTATGCGTCACCGGTACGCGATGCGTCAGTGCGTCATTTGCCTTCCTGAAAATGGCGGCCACAAAAGCATGCACTGAAGGAGTTTTAACAAGAATAAGATGGTAAAAACAATTCTTACACACATACCGGTATA
>JBBPBX010081251.1:0-11563 GCA_038048925.1 Garcialebias charrua | reverse complement strand
CTTCAACAGCTTTTCTAGCCTCTTCGAGGGTCCACGGCCTAAAAACTAAAGCATGTTGCGGGTTGCCTTTTATATCTGCAGCTGGATTCATGACTTGTATCAGAGGGAAAGTGTACGAAAAGGAGCAAGGAGGTTGTGAAGTGGAGGACTGCATTTTTGACATTTGTTTTTGTTGGAGTCTGGCCTCCGTATATGTTTTTATCTCTTTAAGCCTAATTAGTGATTCATACAGCCATATTTTAGCAATTGCCAATTGGTGTTCTATTTTTTCTTTCTTCTTGCCTTTGTTTAGAATAATTTGGTTCTTCAGTACAGAAACGAGTGTTTTCCAGGTGTCTGCTTTAAGGTTGGGTTCTATCTTATATTTTGCCATCCATTCTTTGACATATTTAACTGATTCTGGATGTTTTCGGCTCATGAATCTTGAATATTTTGTTTGTTTCTGCTCCTGTAGGAGATTTTTTACTTCTATTATTTCCCATGACTGTTAGATATTTTAGTTATATAATTTACAAGTGTCAAGTTTTTATTTTGTATTCGAGCTTCTAAAACTTAAATTATCGTCTAAAAAAAAGGTAAATTAATCTGCAAATTTTTTAGTATCGATGTTTATGTTTAAGTTTATGGGTTATAATTTACTCAGACATAGTATGCTGTAATGACCTATTTTAGTTGCTAGCTTTGGTGAAGGCTACTTGTTATGTGTTCTGTGGGCACAGCCAGACTCACCTCCCTGTTCCACAGACCCCTGTCTTCTCAGGCTGCTTTGAGAAGAAAAAATAAAAATAGCAATGTAAATATTAAAAGCCAGGTTCAAAAATAATCATATGATAGCCAGTTCTATTTTGGGACATAAGATCCTGATTTGCACAATGGAAATAACTCCTAAAAGGAAAACAGCTCTTTCACAATGGAAATAACTCCTAAAAGGAAAACGGCTCTTAAAATCTAAAAAAACATTTTAAACTTAATTTGACCTATTTAAATCACTAAGATTGACAGAAAACTTTAATTTCTATTTGATTCTGCAGTACCTTCTTTTGGCCACTATGGGTCTCTTGGTGGTCTAGTGGTTAGGATTCGGCGCTCTCACCGCTGCGGCCCGGGCTCGATTCCCGGTCAGGGAACCAATGATGGAGGATTTTTAAACACCTTCACCTTAAACATGAACCACACAAGAAGAGAGACAAGAATTAATTTTCAGAGCAGCAGACTTTGAAAATGGGAGATCACCTCAAGACACTTTGAAACATGTTTCAAAACCGTTTGAGATCAAATCCGAATTGGAAAGTGTGTGCTGGGTTTTTATTCTCTCAAAGGAAGGACAATGATGAGTAACAGGAAGACAGTTTCAGATAGCACATGGAAAACGTGGCAGTGTCAAAACAAACAATAACGTAATGTCAAGAGATTATCTATGATTAAAACATGAGCTGGCCTAATCAGTGTTTTTGTTCTGTGTGCAGGAAGCAACAAGTTGTGTTCTTCAGAGATGTTTTGTTTCATAGAGAAAGACTTTTAGGAAAGCAAACTGGTTAATGATTCATCAGAATACATTAAAATAATAAGTTTTAAATGATCAATGTTTGAATTCTCTAACAGTCATAACATTCAAAAGAGAAAGACCGTACCGCATAGATATCTACATCTTGCTACTTGGAGAGATCTGCCACATCTAATATGGCAGACGCTCTGACGTATCCCTGCAGTGCGCCAGCGTGCTCATCGAGGTCTGAGTCATATTGCCTGAAAATCTATCTGAACAACAGCAAGCAGATCTCCTAACTGCACAACTAAAACTTGATCAATTGTATATCAATAAAGCTAAAGGTGCATTTGTACGTTCAAGAGCGAAATGGTTAGAGGAGGGTGAGCAAAATTCTAGCTATTTTTTTAAGTTAGAAAAACAAAGGCAAAATAAAAATAGTATAAATAGACTCTCTTCAAATGGTGATATCATAGAAGATCCAAAAGAACTATCTAAAATGTGTGAGAACTTCTATAAAAAACTATATACCTCAACCATTTCACCTGCTCATATGAATGATTTCTTTAACAATCTAGGTAATATTAAGACAATTGGAGATTTCAAAAAATCAATTTGTGACTCTCCCATTACGCTTACAGAAATCTCAGAGGCTATTAAAAAACTTAAATTAAATAAATCTCCAGGTACTGATGGGCTAACTTCTGAATTTTACAAACTATTCACGGAAGAACTTGCTCCCTTTTTGCTGAATGTTTTTAGAGAAAGTATAGATAAAGAACAATTACCGTCCACTCTATGCCAAGGCTTAATTACACTCATCCCAAAACCACAAAAAGATGTATTAGTTTTAGACAACTGGCGCCCCATCACATTATTAAATAATGATTATAAAATTTTAGCATTATGCTTAGCAAATAAATTGAAAAAAGTACTTCATGATGTTATTGGGGAAACTCAAAATGGTTTTATGGCGGGAAGACACATAATTGATAATATAAGGCTTATCTTAGATTTATTAGACTACGCAGATTTAATATCAGAAAATAGTTTTGTTCTCTTTCTTGACTTCCATAAAGCGTTTGACTCACTGGAACATGATTTTTTATTTAAAACTTTGGATCTGTTTGGTTTTGGTGAGCACTTTAAGAAATCAGTACGCACCCTTTATGCTGGAGGCAATAGCTCAATTAAACTAGCTCATGGAACCTCTGGCAGATTTAATGTTGAGCGTGGAATTAGACAAGGTTGTCCAATTTCTCCATTTTTGTTTCTTCTTCCTATGGAGATTTTAGCACATTTCATTAAAAACAGCTGCATAAAAGGTATTCAGATTGCTGGTAGAGAAATATGTCTGAGCCAACTGGCAGATGACACAACTCTATTTCTAAAAGATTGCTCTCAAGTAAAGTGTGCTGTTGAGCTGCTTGGTGAATTTTCTGCAGCCTCAGGTCTCAACCTTAATTTATCTAAATGTGAGTTACTCCCTATTAAAACATGTCATGACACAGAGATCTCAGGAATCCCAGTAAAACACAAAGTTAAATATCTTGGTATCTATATTATAAAAGAGGAGGACCAAAGATTAAGTGATAACTTTAATCCCCTTGTTACTGTAATTCAAAAAAAATTCAATTTATGGGTACAGAGAGATTTATCCATCTCCGGTCGTGTATTACTTTCTAAGGCTGAAGGTCTCTCCAGTTTGGTTTATGCGACTTCTGCCCTTGAGGTTCCCAAGGACATCATTTCAAAAGTGGATAAAACATTGTTTGATTTTATTTGGAAAAAAAAGGTTCATCTAATCCGAAAAAATGTTATGATAAATAAGCTGTGCTCTGGTGGGTTTAATGTATTAGACTTACAGACTCTAAACTCCTCCTTTAAAATTAAATGGATCAAAAGATATCTCTTAAATCCAAACTCTTTGTGGAACTTCATTTCAACACATGTATTTGAAGCATTGGGTGGTCTATCTTTTATTTTAAGGTGTAATTACAACATTGACAAAATTCCGATCAAACTCTCCAACTTCCACAAACAGCTGTTTTTGTGCTGGACTCTGGTTCACAAACACAATTTCTCTCCACACAAATACTATATCTGGAATAACAAAGACATTTGTTTTAAACATAAATCTATTTTCTTTAAAAATTGGTTTGACAGAGGAATAGTTCATGTACATCAGTTATTCAACAAAGATGGCAACACTTACTCTTACAGTGAATTTTTAACTACGTATAACTTTCCAGTACTACCAAAAGAATTTGCAATTGTCTTTGATGCAATTCCATCTGGTGTGAAAATGTTGATGTCAAATCCTGTACACAACAGCACAAACTATTTAACTGAAGAATTATTCATTGGTAACTCTGACCCTTTTTTAAGTGAAAAAACAAATAACAAATGTATTAGAGAATTAATAATTAGAGAATGTATTAGTAAACCTGCTTCTATATTCTTCTGGGATAATTTATTTAATGATATCTGTTGGAAAGATGTTTGGTTGTTACCTAGAAAATACTTTATAACTAATAAGATTCGAGAAGTGTCCCTAAAGATTCTGCATAAATGTTATCCTGTAAACTATATAATCTCCAAGTACCGTCCAAACGTAGACCCAATGTGTTCACTCTGCCACAGCTCTGAGGAGACCATCATCCATCTCTTCTGGGACTGTTCTCATACTCAGGTGTTCTGGAAAGACATTTTCATGTATGTAAATAGAAAGTTAGAAATTGACCTACCATTTGACGCTAAAATTATACTGTTTGGTTTCTTTTGTCCAAATATTTCAAGTGAGAAAGTTTTTGTTGTAAATTTAATACTACTCTTAGCCAAATTTTACATCCACAGTTGTAAATTCTCCTTGCTAAAACCTAGATTTATAGTGTTTTCTAATTATATTTCCTCTTACTTAGCTACTTTAAAGTACTGTACTAATGCAAAAGCTTTAAAAACTAAAACAATCTGTAACGAATTTCTGTTGTAAGCTGCCCAAGACACATTATTGTTTTTGTTTATGTGCCTTTATTCTCTTTTGTGCTATGCATGCCTTAAGTCTCGAGCCATGTTTGACATTGTAAGTTTTTTTTGTACTTGTTTTTTCTATAAATAATTAAAATAAAATAATAATACAAAAAATAAAATAAAAAAATAATCGAGGTCTGCGTCATATGACACACTTCAGCCACTTCCGGGTCCAGATGACGAGACCGGGAGGAAAGGTGGAGTGATTAGAGATTTGGCGTTACAGTACAGTGATTGATAAAAAATATCGATTGATTATCCAGTCACAGCTGGAAATGATCGGAACCTACTAGCTAGCTATCTGACCACAGAGTGACAGCCTCCAGCCGGGTCACAGAAGGTTCTGACCAGACGAAGAGAATGGCGGAACGGAGTAATAAACCCCTGCAGTCATCTTCGGAGATCTCTCAAAGTTCTGGGAGACAAAACAATGTTTGTGATGAAAACGGACGCGTTGACAGTCCGGACGAGACTCTGTCCCCGACCTCTGTGATTTACTTTAAGGAGGCTTTAAACTCGTCCAACCTGCGGTTCGTAAAGACTGGTTCGGTGTCATCAAGCCCACTTCGAAAGTATGACTTCAAGATCGAAAGAGTCGAGTCTAGACAGAAAAGTAAGTTATGAAAAGTTCTGAGTACCCTTGATTTAAGTAACAACAACAAAAAATCATTTGTAATCAGTCTGGACTGCTGTTAGCTAACATGTAGACTGCTGTTAGCTAACATGTAGACTGCTGTTAGCTAACATGTAGACTGCTGTTAGCTAACATGTAGACTGCTGTTAGCTAACATGTAGACTGCTGTTAGCTAACATGTAGACTGCTGTTAGCTAACATGTAGACTGCTGTTAGCTAACATGTAGACTGCTGTTAGCTAACATGTAGACTGCTGTTAGCTAACATGTAGACTGCTGTTAGCTAACATGTAGACTGCTGTTAGCTAACATGTATACTGCTGTTAGCTAACATGTAGACTGCTGTTAGCTAACATGTAGACTGCTGTTAGCTAACATGTAGACTGCTGTTAGCTAACATGTAGACTGCTGTTAGCTAACATGTAGACTGCTGTTAGCTAACATGTAGACTGCTGTTAGCTAACATGTAGACTGCTGTTAGCTAACATGTAGACTGCTGTTAGCTAACATGTAGACTGCTGTTAGCTAACATGTAGACTGCTGTTAGCTAACATGTAGACTGCTGTTAGCTAACATGTAGACTGCTGTTAGCTAACATGTAGACTGCTGTTAGCTAACATGTAGACTGCTGTTAGCTAACATGTAGACTGCTGTTAGCTAACATGTAGACTGCTGTTAGCTAACATGTAGACTGCTGTTAGCTAACATGTAGACTGCTGTTAGCTAACATGTAGACTGCTGTTAGCTAACATGTAGACTGCTGTTAGCTAACATGTAGACTGCTGTTAGCTAACATGTAGACTGCTGTTAGCTAACATGTAGACTGCTGTTAGCTAACATGTATACTGCTGTTAGCTAACATGTAGACTGCTGTTAGCTAACATGTAGACTGCTGTTAGCTAACATGTAGACTGATGTTAGCTAACATGTAGACTGCTGTTAGCTAACATGTAGACTGCTGTTAGCTAACATGTAGACTGATGTTAGCTAACATGTAGACTGCTGTTAGCTAACATGTAGACTGATGTTAGCTAACATGTAGACTGCTGTTAGCTAACATGTAGACGGCTGTTAGCTAACATGTAGACTGCTGTTAGCTAACATGTAGACTTGTTCGGTTCGTCATCTCAGGGCAGGATAGGTCGGACAAAGAACGGTTCATGATCCAGCTTTTAGTTTAGGAGGTTTATTTCATGCAGGAAAGCCATCGGTTACATACAGACTTCCATCCACTCCAATCAACACAGCTGCGTCAACACAACGTCTTAAATAGTTCCCCGTTGACGTACGTGAAGAGCGCACAATAAATCACGTGACTAATCTTAACACCCCCACTTGCTCTCTCACTGTACAAAACCAATAGAATAGAAATCACATACTGTATTTACATTATACACAGTCATTGTTTCACACATCCCTTTTTTTGTTTGTTTCACAGTTCATTGTATAAATAAATACATAAATAAATACATACAACACTGTACAATGACATTATTTCATATCCCCAAATATGAAATGTACAAACTTCTGGAGTTTCACTCTTGTAGATGGTTTGGTAAAAATGTCTGCAACCATATCTATGGTTGAACAATAAACAATTGTTATTTTGCCAGCGTCTAATGCAGACCTAACAAAATGGTATTTTATGTCAATGTGTTTGCACCTTTGACGGTGTACAGGGTTTTTTGATAGAGCTATCGGTCTTTTGCACGTGACGTCACGGCTCGTGTCTTTTTGCACTTCCGGTCGTCATGTTGGGTGGATACCGGTTCATTTAAGCAGAGGAAGTCCATGTTAAACACAGTGCAATACAGAACAATAACATCAGCAAAATGCAAACTAAATATAAAAATGAGCAGAAGCCTTATAGAGAGAAACTCAACCTTGAAGCCAGAGAACGTTACATGGTGAAGTTAGCTTCAATTAACAACATTGATCCTTACGAGGTAGCAGCTAAGGCATGGACTTCCTCTGTTTAAATGAACCGGTCTCCACCCAATATGGCGACCGGGAGTGCAAAATGTCACGTGTCTGCAAAAGACCGATTGCTCCTTGATTATCCCCAAATATTGTCACTGGCATGCATACACAGTCTTTGTCCATTGCACTTAAGAGCTGTATAAGGTAAAGACTTTCCTGTGTGGTTGCTGCCAGGGCCATATATTCTGCCTCACATGTTGATGAAGCCACTGTTTGTTGCTTCTTTGACTTCCATGAGACAACTGGTCTGAAACAATACCCTGTAGTGCTTCTCCTGTCACTTTGTTCTCCTGCCCAGTCTGCATCACTATATGCTACCAGTTGAAGTTTCTCTTCACATCTCTTATAGCATAAGCTGTTATCCATGGTCCCTCTCAGGTACCTCAGCACATGTTTAGCTGCGATCAGGTTACATTCTCTTGGTTGAGCTAAACACTGTGAAAGTCTGCTCACAATCCAACTAAGATCAGGTCTTGTACATGTCATAACATAAATCAAACTACCCACAAGCTCACGATAATGTCTCGGATCAACAGGTTTACTTTCACACTCAAAGTTTAACTTCTGTTCACATGGGGTGCACCTCGTGCTACATTCAGACATACCAAATCTGTCAAGAATTTTCTGTATGTACATCTTTTGGTTCATTTTTACTTCACCATCTTTCTGTGTAAAGTCAATGCCCAAGAAATATTTAAGTGTTCCCATGTCCTTCATTTTAAACCATGTTTTCAGCATTTCTTTTACTCTGTTTATCAAAAGATCATCATTTGCTGCTATGATGAGGTCATCAACCCAAAAAACAACCATTATTCTCTCATTTAAGTTTTGTCTTGTATAAACACAGTGATCAGCAGGATTCTGTATGAAACCATTTTCATCCAAATAGTCATGGAGCATTTTATACCAGTTTCGTCCTGATTGTTTTAAACCATACAGAGATTTGTTTAATTTACAAACTAGTTTTTCATCTGAATCCGTGTTGACTTCAAAACCCTCAGGCTGCTCCACGTACACCTCACAGTCAATAGGAGCATGTAAATAGGCCGTCTTAACATCCATTTGATGTAACTTTAGATTGTACTGAGCTGCCATTTGCATTAAGCTGCGTACAGACGTCATACTTGCTGTTGGTGCGAATGTTTCTTTATAATCTATACCAGCTACTTGACTGTAACCTTTCGCTACATATCTGGCCTTATAGGTTTCAGTTCCATCTATGTTACTCTTAATCGTGAAGACCCATCTACCCCCCACTGCATTTTTATTTTCTGGCAGTCTGGTCAGTGTAAATGTTTTGTTCTCCGTTAGGGATTCCATCTCTTCTTTCATTGCTTCTATCCATTTTTCAGCTTTAGGTGAATGTATTGCTTCTCTGTAACTTTGTGGTGTACTAAACACTGAACGATAGCAATAGTCAACATTTATCTCTTCATCATCAGCACTCCCAGCCATACATTCATAATCTTTTAGATATGCTGGTGCTTTTCTTTCTCTTTCAGAACGTCGTAGACCAGGTTCATTTGCATTTTGTTCATCACTTGTGCTTTCTTCTTCTGAAATAGGTTCAGATGAGACCTCTTGTGTTTCCTGTCTAACACTTGTGCTCCCTACACTCACTGCAGGCTCGGTAGAACTCCCATGTGCTCCCTGTGACACCTGGTGTTCTGCTCCTGACTCTGACTTAACAGGGATAGTTCTTCTATATCTAAAAACATCATCAAACATACCATACCATACCATACCATTTTATTTATAAAGCACTTTAAACAGGAACAAGTCCACACCAAAGTGCTGGACAAACAAACACGCAACAGGTAACACAGACAATGAAGTACAACACGAAAAACATAAAAACATTGCAGATCATAAATCAAACGATCCAATACAAATCAGCTGGCATTGAAAGCAATGGAGTAGTAGTGAGTTTTTAACCGGGATTTGAAAACCGAGAGGGAGGGGGCCTGTTTGATGAGCAGCGGTAACTCGTTCCAGAGTCTTGGGCCTGCTACAGAGAACGCCCTGTCACCCCTGCGCTTAAGGCGAGTTTCTGGAACTATTAAGAGTACCTGATCCTCTGACCTCAAAGCACGTGGAGGGACATATGGGTGTATCAGATCCGAGAGATAGGCGGGGGCGAGACTGTTCAGCGATTTGTAGACATACATGAGAATTTTGAATTGGATTCGAAGATGAACCGGTAGCCAGTGAAGGGAGGCCAAGACTGGTGTAATGTGCTCTCTTTTGCGTGTGCTGGTTAAAAATCGGGCAGCTGCGTTCTGAACCAGTTGTAATCGTGCAATGGTGGCTTGACTGACGCCAAACAGAAGTGAATTGCAGTAATCAAGCCTAGATGTAATGAATGCGTGAATCACTGTCTCCAGGTGCTTTTTGGATAATATGGGCTATAATATGGATAACATGTCAGGATCATCCTGAGTTTGCCTTCCATTCATAGTTTGAGTCTGCCATTCATTCATATTATGAGTTTGCCATTCATTCATATTTTGAGTTTGCCATTCATTCATAGTTTGAGCTACAAATTTAACCAGTCGATGTTTGCAGATTTTTCCTGTGTTTGGGTAATAGACTAAATATGCAGGGCTGTATTTATCATAGCCCACAAAGATACCTTTTTCACACCTTGGATCTAGCTTTTTCTTAATTTGTCTATATGCATAGCACACCCCCCCAAATTCTTTCATTTTAGAAAGGTCAGGCACCTTTCCTGTCAGCAGGTAATATGGAGTTTGTTTCAATCGGTTGTTGAAACACCTGTTTCTAATTACTGCAGAAGCCATTACAGCATAAGCCCACAACTCTTTAGGTAGATTACTTTCTATCAACATACATCTTGCCATTTCAAACAATGTTCTCCAGCTTCTTTCAGCTGTGCCATTCTGATGCGGTGAATAAGGTGCAGGTGTTTCATGTCTGATAGAATTTTTACTCATTAAAGACTGAAAGTCTTTTGATGTGAACTCTGTACCATTGTCAGATCTAATGCATTTTATTTTACCATATGGGGCGACATCTGCAATAAACTTTTCGGTAGTTCTAGCTGTGTCACTCTTAGCTTTAAGAAAATAAACAAATATTGCACCAGAATAGTCATCTGTAAACGCTAATGTGTATCTGAATCCGCCTTTTGCAGCAGGCTCAATTGGACCAGCTAAATCAGTATGAACTAATTCAAGAGCGTTTTAATAATAATAATTAATAATAATAATAATAATTAATTCAATTTATAATGCACTTTTCATTACTGAAAATCTCAAAGTGCTACACATATATTGAATGCTACACACATTCATAAACCGTTTTCTGCTTTTGCATCAGCTTGTCTGTTTCTGCTTTGACAGAATTTACCCAAGATGCAAGTTTCACAGTCTAGGTTCGTTTTATCACCCTTCCCTTTAATTTTCATGCCTTTTACCACGTTTTCTAATTTTAGCAGGTATTGGAAATTACAGTGGCCTAAAATTTTGTGCCACTCCTGAATGTCATAACAACCTGAAATCACATTACTTTGTTCATCCTCATAATTTTCATCATTTTTATTGTCATTGTCAAATACGTCTAGATAATAAAGTCTGTCATAGACACTGATGTCAAACCTTGTACCGTCCTTGGCGATGAGTTGACTGCATTCTTGGTTGAAGTTGACTGAGGCTCCCCTGGACGTCGCCGCCTTCACAGAAAAGATGTCTTGTGGGTACGTTGGGACGTATAACGCCCGTTTGATCTCCACCTTCATCCTTCGTCCTTGTGTGTCCCGCAGCCAGACCTCCGCGTCACCTCTCTTCACCGCCACACCGTTCGTCCTCGTCCCGTCAGCGAGCTCGATGAAGTGTTGTTCTGGTTCAAACGTGTCATCCCAGCGTTTGAACCTGTTAACATCAGTGATGATGTGTGAGGTCGCTCCGGTGTCCACCATCAGGCCTCTCTGTTTCCGTCCGCTGATCTGTGCGTCGTTTGTCTTGAATGCGAATGAGTGATCATCCTCCACTTCATCGGTCGCTTGGTTCACATTCTCCATCTTCTTTCGCCAACAGTTACTCTCTGCATGACGTGGACTCTTACACACACGGCACCACTGTCGCTGTGTTTTATTCTTCGGACACTGTAGCCGGAGGTGTCCCAGGAACTTCGTTTCCCACAGCTCGTAGTTCCGTTCGTCTCCGTCGAAGCATAATCTTTGCCAGCGACCTTCCTTGTCCCCTCTGGGCCCATAACCTGTTCGATTCGTCATCTCAGGGCAGGATAGGTCGGACAAAGAACGGTTCAAGATCCAGCTTTTAGTTTAGGAGGTTTATTTCATGCAGGAAAGCCATCGGTTACATACAGACTTCCATCCACTCCAATCAACACAGCTGCGTCAACACAACGTATTAAATAGTCCCCCGTTGATGACGTACGTGAAGAGCGCACAAT
>JBBPBX010081249.1:0-15992 GCA_038048925.1 Garcialebias charrua | reverse complement strand
ACAGGGACATGTGGACAAGTCTCCAGTCCATCACAAGGACACCTGGACAGGTCTCCAGTCCACACAAGGACACCTGGACAGGTCTCCAGTCCATCACAGGTACACAGGGACAAGTCTCCAGTCCATCACAAGGACACATGGACAAGTCTCCAGTCCATCACAAGGACACATGGACAAGTCTCCAGTCCATCACAGGGACACCTGGACAAGTCTCCAGTCCATCACAGGGACACATTTACAACTCTCCAGTCCATCACAGGGACACATTTACAAGTCTCCAGTCCATCACAGGGACACATTTACAAGTCTCCAGTCCATCACAGGGACATCCTGGACAGGTCTCCAGTCCATCACAGGGACACGTGGACAAGTCTCCAGTCCATCACAGGGACACATGGACAAGTCTCCAGTCCATCACAGGGACACATGGACAGGTCTCCAGTCCATCACAGGGACATGTGGACAAGTCTCCAGTCCATCACAAGGACACCTGGACAGGTCTCAAGTCCATCACAGGTACACAGGGACAAGTCTCCAGTCCATCACAAGGACACATGGACAAGTCTCCAGTCCATCACAAGGACACGTGGACAAGTCTCCAGTCCATCACAGGGACATCCTGGACAGGTCTCCAGTCCATCACAGGGACACAGGGACAAGTCTCCAGTCCATCACAAGGACACATGGACAAGTCTCCAGTCCATCACAGGGATACCTGGACAGGTCTCCAGTCCATCACAGGTACACAGGGACAAGTCTCCAGTCCATCACAAGGACACATGGACAAGTCTCCAGTCCATCACAGGGACATGTGGACAAGTCTCCAGTCCATCACAAGGACACATGGACAAGTCTCCAGTCCATCAAAGGGATACCTGGACAGGTCTCCAGTCCATCACAGGTACACAGGGACAAGTCTCCAGTCCATCACAAGGACAGATGGACAAGTCTCCAGTCCATCACAGGGATACCTGGACAGGTCTCCAGTCCATCACAGGTACACAGGGACAAGTCTCCAGTCCATCACAAGGACACATGGACAAGTCTCCAGTCCATCACAGGGACATGTGGACAAGTCTCCAGTCAATCACAGGGACACCTGGACAGGTCTCCAGTCCATCACAGGGACACATTTACAACTCTTCAGTCCATCACAGGGACACATTTACAAGTCTCCAGTCCATCACAGGGACACGTGGACAAGTCTCCAGTCCATCACAGGGACACATGGACAGGTCTCCAGTCCATCACAGGGACATGTGGACAAGTCTCCAGTCCATCACAAGGACACCTGGACAGGTCTCAAGTCCATCACAGGTACACAGGGACAAGTCTCCAGTCCATCACAGGGACACATGGACAGGTCTCCAGTCCATCACAGGGACACATGGACAAGTATCCAGTCCATCACAGGGACACCTGGACAGGTCTCCAGTCCATCACAGGGACACATTTACAAGTCTCCAGTCCATCACAGGGACACATTTATAAATTAAAATATATAAATTACACATTTTTGTCATCTGTGTATGTTTCCCATACTTGACAGACAAAATTGTTCTCTGCATTTAACCCAACCACCACCAAGTGGTGCAGTGAGCAGCCGTAGTCAGCGCCCGGGGAGCTGGGGAAATAGGTATGCACTCATAGACACCCCAAGGTGTGTAGTGGCCGGGGTTCGAACTCGAACCAGGGTCCTTCAGATCACAAGTCCGGTTCCCTTGCAAGTCTCCAGTCCATCACAGGGACACATTTACAAGTCTCCAGTCCATCACAGGGACACATTTACAAGTCTCCAGTCCATCACAGGGACACATTTACAAGTCTCCAGTCCATCACAGGGACACATTTACAAGTCTCCAGTCCATCACAGGGACATCCTGGACAGGTCTCCAGTCCATCACAGGGACACATGGACAAGTCTCCAGTCCATCACAGGGACACATTTACAAGTCACCAGTCCATCACAGGGACACGTGGACAAGTCTCCAGTCCATCACAGGGACACCTGGACAGGTCTCCAGTCCATCACAGGGACACATTTACAAGTCTCCAGTCCATCACAGGGACACATTTACAAGTCTCCAGTCCATCACAGGGACATCCTGGACAGGTCTCCAGTCCATCACAGGGACACGTGGACAAGTCTCCAGTCCATCACAGGGACACGTGGACAAGTCTCCAGTCCATCACAGGGACACCTGGACAAGTCTCCAGTCCATCACATCACAAAAATTAAGAACCATTACACGATTGTTTGGTTTATCATATTTATGGCTATTCTGTAAATAGTAAAAATAGAAAAATGACATTCTTTAAAGGAGTACTTTTTCAGTGTCAACTATCCTTCCTCGATGCACTTGCACATACCTTTATTTTGCTCTTACAGAATGTTTTGTTAGCAACTGAAACCTCTGTTGGAGGTGGTGCCTCAAAATCTTGCACATCAGAAGACATTCCATGTAATCTCTGTTGAGATTTTGATCACATAGTAGGAAATAATTGAAAATATATTGTGGTGAAACACATGTTGTAAACCTGTATGATTAAAAAAATATTTTTAAGCATGATTACATTCAAAAAGTAAAATTTAAATCACCTTGCATCTCCATGGCCATTCTGAGTCGCCATAATTATAGGTGATCTCATCTCCTTCATTGATGGGTTTAGTTGCAAACAAACATAGATAGGGCTTTTTGTTTACAATTATGTACCTCATCTTTGCATTTGGGTTTATATGGTCATAATTTACAAGCCTTCCAAGCGACCTGTCCTCGTTTGCTGAATCAACACTACAAATGCATAATGCATATTAAAAAAAAAAAAAACTCTTGCCAGCACTATAAATTACCTTACAATTAATAGCCTTTTATAAGTCATGTCAGACACAATGATAGGTTATTCTTACATACTCATACATACTCACAATATTTTTCCATCGAAGTAGAATTCAAACAAAAACACTTTCTGTGATTCATCGTAAACATGATGCTTCCTCTCACATCCTCCTTGGTGATCAGTTCACCTCGATATTCCAAAAGAATGTCATCTTTTGCAAAGGATTTTTTTGCAGAGATTCCATGACCTAGTTATATAAAAATCACATCAGTCCATCACAGGGACACATTTACAAGTCTCCAGTCCATCACAAGGACACATTTACAAGTCTCCAGTCCATCACAGGGACACCTGTTCGGCCATAAGTCAGCCATTTTGGGTCAAAGGGTAATTTTTGGCTGTTTTTCACTTTTCATTGATGGTGAATTTTAATGCACTCCTCCTAGGGATTTTGAGCGACTGACTTCAACCTTGGTTAATATGCACTTAAGATGTGGGTGAGTGAAAATTCATCAAAAACTTGTATTTTCATATATGCTGAAGGGACGTGGCCTTGCCTCAACGTTTGGCTTCTCGCCATACATTTTAAAACGCTATAACTTTCACAATGAAAAACAGAATTGCACCAAACTTGGCATGAGTGATCCATGTCAGATGACCAACAATTCTCTGTGGTCATTGTTGAGATTAGTCACGTGAGGTAATGTGCGCTCTCACGTACGTCATCAATGAGGGACTATTTAAGGAGTGGTATTAACGCAGCTGTGTAGATTGGAGTGGATGGAGTCTGTATGTATCCGATGGCATGAAATAAACCTCCTAAACTAAAAGCTGGATCTTGATCTCCGTTCTTTGTCCGACCTATCCTGCCCTGAGATGACGAATCGAACAGGTTATGGGCCCAGCAGGGACAAGGAGGGTCGCTGGCAAAGATTATGCTTCGACGGAGACGAACGGAACTATGAGCTATGGGAAATGAAGTTCCTGGGACACCTCCGGCTACAAGGTCTGAAGAATACCATTCTATTAAAAGTTGAGCCAGATGCGGAGGAAGAGGAGGACGACGCAGTGAAGAATGAGATGGCTTATGCAGAGCTGATACATTTTCTCGACGACAAAAGTTTGTCTCTGATTATGAGAGAGGCAGCAGACGACGGCAGGAAAGCCTTACAAATCCTGCGAGACCATTATGCGGGCAGAGGAAAGCCGCGAATAATCAGCCTGTACACAGAACTGACATCCCTCCAGAAAAAGGCAAGTGAAACTGTCACAGACTTTATTATAAGAGCTGAAACTGCGATTACTGCTCTGAGAAACGCCGGTGAAACATTGAGTGATGGACTTCTGGTCGCCATGGTGTTAAAAGGTCTACCAGAACCTGATAAACCATTTGTAGTCCACATCACACAAAGCAGCGACGACCAACTAACATTTGCTGAGTTTAAAGTGAAGCTGAGAAGCTACGAAAGCACTGTAAACTTTAATACAGATGTGGATAAGGATGATGTGATGACAGCAAGTGGCTACAGGAGCGGAGCAGAGCGAAGACGAGGAGGAAACGATGAACTCATCTGTTACAGCTGTGGACTGGGGGGACACATAGCAAGGCTGTGTCCGAAGAATAAAACACAGCGACAGTGGTGCCGTGTGTGTAAGAGTCCACGTCATGCAGAGAGTAACTGTTGGCGAAAGAAGATGGAGAATGTGAACCAAGCGACCGATGAAGTGGAGGACGATCACTCATTCGCATTCAAGACAAACGACGCACAGATCAGCGGACGGAAACAGAGAGGCCTGATGGTGGACGCCGGAGCGACCTCACACATCATCACTGATGTTAACAGGTTCAAACGCTGGGATGACACGTTTGAACCAGAACAACACTTCATCGAGCTCGCTGACGGGACGAGGACGAATGGTGTGGCGGTGAAGAGAGGTGACGCGGAGGTCTGGCTGCGGGACACACAAGGACGAAGGAGGAAGGTGGAGATCAAACGGGCGTTATATGTCCCAACGTACCCACAAGACATCTTTTCCGTGAAGGCAGCGACGTCCAGGGGAGCCTCAGTCAACTTCAACCAAGAATGCAGTCAACTCATCGCCAAGGACGGTACAAGGTTTGACATTAGTGTCTATGATAGACTATATTATCTAGACATATTTGACAATGGCAATAAAAATGATGAATATTATGAGGATGAACAAAGCAATGTGATTTCAGGTTGTTATGACATTCAGGAGTGGCACAAAATTTTAGGCCACTGTAATTACCAAGACCTGCTAAAATTAGAAAAAGTGGTAAAAGGCATGAAGATTAAAGGGAAGGGTGATAAAACGAATCTAGACTGTGAAACTTGCATTATGGGTAAATTCTGTCAATACAGAAACAGACAAGCTGATGCAAAAGCAGAAAACGCTCTTGAATTAGTTCATACTGATTTAGCTGGTCCAATCGAGCCTGCTGCAAAAGGCGGTTTCAGGTACACAATAGCATTTACAGATGACTATTCTGGTACAATATTTGTTTGTTTTCTTAAAGCTAAGAGTGACACAGCTAGAGCTACCGAAAAGTTTATTGCAGATGTCGCCCAATATGGTAAAATAAAATGCATTAGATCCGATAATGGTACAGAGTTCACGTCAAAAGACTTTCAGTCTTTAATGAGTAAAAATTCTATCAGACATGAAACATCTGCACCTTATTCACCGCATCAGAATGGCACAGCTGAAAGAAGCTGGAGAACATTGTTTGAAATGGCAAGTTGTATGTTGATAGAGAGTAATCTACCTAAAGAGTTGTGGGCTTATGCTGTAATGGCTTCTGCAGTAATTAGAAACAGGTGTTTCAATAACCGTTTGAAACAAACTCCATATTACCTGCTGACAGGAAAGGTGCCTGACCTTTCTAAAATGAAAGAATTTGGGTGTGTGTGCTATGCATATAGACAAATTAAGAAAAAGCTAGATCCGAGGTGTGAAAAAGGTATCTTTGTGGGTTATGATAAATACAGCCCTGCATATTTAGTCTATTACCCAAACACAGGAAAAATCTGCAAACATCGACTGGTTAAATTTGTAGCTCATAATATAAATGAACGGCAAACTCAAACTGTGAATGAAAGGCAAACTCAGGACGATCCTGACATGCTTGATGATGTTTTTAGATATAGAAGAACTATCCCTGTTAAGTCAGAGTCAGGAGTAGAACACCAGGTGTCACAGGGAGCACATGGGAGTTCTACTGAACCGGCAGTGAGTGTAGAGAGCACAAGTGTTAGACAGGAAGCACAAGAGGTCTCATCTGAACCTATTTCAGCAGAAGGAAGCACAAGTGATGAACAAAATGCAGATGAACAGGGTCTGCGACGTTCTGAAAGGGAAAGAAAAGCACCAGCACATTTAAAAGACTATGAATGTATGGCTGGGAGTGCTGATAATAAAGAGATAAATGTTGAATATTGCTATCGTTCAGTGTTTAGTACACCACAAAGTTACAGAGAAGCAATAAATTCACCTAAAACTGTAAAATGGATAGAAGAGATGGAATCCTTAACGGAGAACAAAACATTTACACTGACCAGACTGTCAGAAAATAAAAATGCAGTGGGGGATAGATGGGTCTTCACGATTAAGAATAACATAGATGGAACCGAAACCTATAAGGACAATCGAGTTAGATATAAGTTATAAGGAAACATTCACATCAAACCATCTACAACAGTAAAGCTCCAGAAGTTTGTACATTTCAGATCTGGGGATGTAAATTAATGTCGTTGTACAGTGTTGTATATATATTTATTTATTTTTCCTTTTTTATACCATGAACTGAAAAAAAAATAAAATAAAAAAAAGAGAGGAGGAAACTTGTATAAAACAGTGACTGTGTATGATGTAAATATTTTGTGATTTTTGTACAGTGAGAGCGAGTGGGGGTGTTGAGATTAGTCACGTGAGGTAATGTGCGCTCTCACGTACGTCATCAATGAGGGACTATTTAAGGAGTGGTATTAACGCAGCTGTGTAGATTGGAGTGGATGGAGTCTGTATGTATCCGATGGCATGAAATAAACCTCCTAAACTAAAAGCTGGATCTTGATCTCCGTTCTTTGTCCGACCTATCCTGCCCTGAGATGACGAATCGAACAGTCATGTTGTGCTGTCACTGAAACCCCGCTCCCTCAGAACAGGAAGTCACTTTTTTCTTGGAAGGCTCCCTTTCTGACAGCCTTGAACTAATCAGGATGATCCTACGTTAGAAGACGTAAAACAAGTTGGTTTGGACCAACGATCCAAGCGGGACGGTGCTCGTTAACAGCGGAATCGAAATAAAGGATCGTGCAGAGATTTTTTCTTCAAAACATACATTTTCCTGGATAAGTTGAAGGTAACGCTCCCATTATGCCGATTCGCCATGCAACAGCGACTCCAACTCAGGAGAAGGCACCCTCCGCGGCTGCAGAGAACGATCCAGAAGCCTCAGATGAGGAGTCGCCCTCTGCTGATGAAGATCAGGCAGCATCTTCAGCTGCAAGAGGCGAAGATGAGGAGGGGGAGAATTCAGGTGACGCGAATACGGACAAGAATGAAGACACTACTGAAGAGGGAGTGGAGGGAGAAAAAAAAGGATGAGAAAGATGTGAAATGCCCGGACTGCGAGGCTGGCCAGTGCTCAACACACTGCTTTGTTCTCCTTCTAAGGATGAAGGATGGCTACAAGTATGGGAAATCCAAAAGCAAGAAGGTGAAACGGACAATTCCTGCATGGGCTAGTGCCACTGCCAGCAAACGCATTCCTGTTACCAACTATGCAGGCACGCAGTGCAAAGTGGATACTGTAGTATCATTATCGAAGCTATAATTTACTCTCAGGACAAGGTAGGGATTTCATTCCAGTCACTCATGAAATAACTTCATTATTGATTTTATTAATAGTGTTATTATTTATCTCTAAATAAAAAAAGTGGTCCTCCTTTATTTATATCGTCTGCAGAGACTCGAAGAAACACACCGACCACAGGTTCAGACCCATCGATGAAGCTGCAGCGGAACTCAGAGAGGATCTGCTGAGATCCATGAAACCACTGAAGGAGAAGCAGGAGGTCAAGAAGAAAGTTCAGTCTGAGTTTGATCAGACAGCAGAACATGTGAAGGTCCAGGCTCGACTCACAAAGAGGCAGATTAAGAAGCAGTTTAAGAAGCTTCACCAGTTTCTAACAGAGGAAGAGGAGGCCAGGCTGGCTGCTCTGAGGGAGGAAGAGGAGCAGAAGAGTGGACTGATTGAGAATATGGAGGCTCTGAGCAGAGAGATGGCAGCTCTTTCGGACACAGTCAGAGCCACAGAGGAGGAGCTGAGAGCTGAAGTGTTATTTGTTCATTATTGATTTTATTAATAGTGTTATTATTTATCTCTAAATAAAAAAAAGTGGTCCTCCTTAATTTATATCGTCTGCAGAGACTCGAAGAAACACACCGACCACAGGTTCAGACCCATCGATGAAGCTGCAGCGGAACTCAGAGAGGATCTGCTGAGATCCATGAAACCACTGAAGGAGAAGCAGGAGGTCAAGAAGAAAGTTCAGTCTGAGTTTGATCAGACAGCAGAACATGTGAAGGTCCAGGCTCGACTCACAAAGACGCAGATTAAGAAGCAGTTTAAGAAGCTTCACCAGTTTCTAACAGAGGAAGAGGAGGCCAGGCTGGCTGCTCTGAGGGAGGAAGAGGAGCAGAAGAGTGGACTGATTGAGAATATGGAGGCTATGAGCAGAGAGATGGCAGCTCTTTCGGACACAGTCAGAGCCACAGAGGAGGAGCTGAGAGCTGAAGTGTTATTTGTTCATTATTGATTTTATTAATAGTGTTATTATTTATCTCTAAATAAAAAAAAGTGGTCCTCCTTAATTTATATCGTCTGCAGAGACTCGAAGAAACACACCGACCACAGGTTCAGACCCATCGATGAAGCTGCAACGGAACTCAAAGAGGATCTGCTGAGATCTATGAAACCACTGAAGGAGAAGCAGGAGGTCAAGAAGAAAGTTCAGTCTGAGTTTGATCAGACAGCAGAACATGTGAAGGTCCAGGCTCGACTCACAAAGAGGCAGATTAAGAAGCAGTTTAAGAAGCTTCACCAGTTTCTAACAGAGGAAGAGGAGGCCAGGCTGGCTGCTCTGAGGGAGGAAGAGGAGCAGAAGAGTGGGCTGATTGAGAATATGGAGGCTCTGAGCAGAGAGATGGCAGCTCTTTCAGACACAGTCAGAGCCACAGAGGAGGAGCTGAGAGCTGAAGTGAAAAGAAACGTCCATCGTTAAACGGGGGTGGAGGCCTCCGGGTTCAACTGTCCCCCTCTTACAATGCTATGATTGCTAGTATCACTAAGCCCTCTGTGAATAGCAAACAACCATCAGGGTGCTAACGATCCATCGTTAGGCTGATGGTCCTCCTTGATCATGTGAGCAGCTGGTTTCGGCTGTCATCAGCCAACTGGTTGATCCACTGTGGGAGGGTGCTATTTATAAGACTGAGCTGAATACAGCAACTCAGACTGAAGAAGGCTTTCGGACGAAAGACGAAACTTTTGCTTCGTTTTGTTTTATTTTTTTGAATGTCCAGAGGACCAGACTTAGCTTTTTTAGATAAAATAAATAAATAAAGTATTTAAAAGTGTTACACAGATTTATACAATATTAATACATAATACAGACGGGTACATACCAGATACTGGTAGCATACTGGTTATATAACCGGTATGTATATTTTGTACCAGGCTATAGTATGAAGTGACATGTTATCCTGTACTTAACTGGTATGTACCTGGTACCTATGCAACGAAAGACTAAACATTTCTACGTTTTGTACCAGGCTATAGTATGAAGTGACATGTTATCCTGTACTTAACTGGTATGTACCTGGTACCTATGCAACGAAAGACTAAACATTTCTACGTTTTTGTTTTGTTTTTTAAATGTCCAGAGGCCAGACGTAGATTTTTAGATACATTAAAAAATCTGTAAGTTTTGTTTCTGTTTTTATCTCTTTTCAGTTATTCCCCGGTTTCTCACAAAGTCTCATATTTTGAACTGTTCTTTGAGCCAACATAGGGCCCTCAACCTTCTTACAGTGGTTGCATTAATTCTTTCTGGTCAGTTTTCCTTCACTTATGTGATTTCGGAAATTACGCATTACATCAGCTACTTCACCATTTGACCACTTTTTCTTTGCCATTCTTCTGGATCCTAGACTTGCTTGACTTTTTCTCTAGAAAACATGGAGGACACAGAAAAAAATCATGTATTTAGTATATGGGCAAGTCAACATTCATCAGAACTTTAAACAAAGTATTTATAAGATTACAGTCCGAGGGAAACTCATAAAAATCAAAATTAAAATTTTATTTTGTTACATGTTTTTCCCATGATGTAAACACATGGATTAGATGTCTTGCTCATGGAGCCCATGCAGCCCCTCAGTAAACCTTAATGTTTTGTGTGCAATATATTAAATTAGGTAAGAGTTACACTGTGGAGTTGAAAAAAACTGCTTACGAATGCATAAAAATGATCAGAAACGTGTGTCCACATGTTTAGCTAACGAACTGTGGTGAAAAAACACAGAAAAACTCAGTATTTTTTGCGTTTTTTCCAAAAATTCACCAGCTCTAACATGTTCAACTGAAGTTGTGTATGTTTGTGTGTGTGACTGTTTTGGCAATACGCTATACAGTAATCAGACAATCAGATAACAGCTCATTACTGTCCTGACAAAACACTGTCCTTAGAAACCACAAAACAGTCACACACACAAACACACACAATTTCAGTTGAACATGTTATATTTACATGCCTATTACATGTATATATAAGTGCATATATACATGTATATGTAAGTGCATATATACATGTATATGTAAGTGCATATATACATGTACTGTATATGCAAATGCATTTAAACATGTAAATGCATATATGTATATATACAAGAATATGCATATATGTACATATGCATAAACATATAGATGTATATATGCATAAACATGCATATACATATAATGTACAGATAGACATATACATGTAAATATAACATGTTCAACTGAAGTTGTGTGTGTTTGTGTGTGTGACTGTTTTGTGGTTTTTAAGGACAGTGTTTTGTCAGGACAGTAATGAGCTGTTATCTGATTGATTGTCTGATTGTTTATAGCGTATGACTGTCCAAACAAACAACTGTCCATAAAAACCACAATACACTCCTATACACACATAATTGAACATTAAGGTTGATGAAACCACACGTAGCAAGTAATTCTGTTTAGGAACACAAGAACTAAAATGTACCTTGGTATTCGTGTTTAAAGGAAGTTGATCGTGCTTCTGGCTACCTGCGATCTCCTGACTCTGGACGTGTTCACATGACATCTGTAACAGATCAGTTATACTTATATTTAGAGGAAATTCTACATTTTGATGATAGCTGCTGTCACATGTAAACCAATAAACATTACATGATTGTTTGTTTTTGGCCAAAGTATCCATCTCACATAAAGGAAAGATGGATGGACAGAGTATTTACAAAACTCCTCTCATGATAGGTGGACTAAGATGAAATTAAAATTAGCTGAATGAAAGAAAACTATAAATTTAAAAACTGTGACAAATAATATTGAAGTCATACTTAACAATCCCTGCATTATTTATATAATTGATATCTATGTCATATACATACACACAAATATACATATATACATGTATATAAGCATATCATAAATGCATATTCATGTACTGTACAGTGTATATACATATATGCATATACATGTATATATATGCATATACTGTACAGATAGACATATACATGTAAATATAACATGTTCTACTAAAATTGTGTGTGTTTGTGTGTGTGACTGTTTTGTGGTTTTAATGGACAGTGGTTTGTTAGGACAGCAATACGCTATACATCAGACAATCAGATAACAGCTCATTACTGTCCTGACAAAACACTGTCCTTAGAATCCACAAAACAGTCACACACACAAACACACACAATTTGAGTTGAATTTGAATTTGAAACAATTTGAATCAATTTGAATCACTGCAAGTGGACAGGTAACATTAGACCTGCCTTCAAGAAGAACTGGACTAATGACGTATATTCTAGTATAAACGTCACTGAACTGGGAGCACCCACAGCACCACTAACACACTCAAAATGGATTCCACCACAAAGATTCAGCCAGAAGATACACACCACCCATGGCCTTATTGAAAGATTATTGAAAGATTATTGAAAGACTGTTCAGTACAGCAGGACATCTCCCTAAAAAACCAGACTGGACTCAAAAAACTTTGAAAACCAACTTCTTCTGAACTTATAATAATAATAATGAATTCCATTTATAATGCACTTTTCATTAATAAAAATCTCAAAGTTGAACAAAGTTAAACTTGAACAATAAATTCTTGTATCAATATTAAAATGTATCAGTTCATGGGATGTTAGGAGACAAGAAATGTCTCGACACTCAGATCCAAGTTTTGAAAATGGTGTCAGGAATTTAAAATATTGTTCACTTTTGATCCATGGTTGACTGGACAATATTTTAACTAGAGTTGATGACAAACTGGAGGTGAAATGATCAGTGTCTGTTCCTTTGTCAGGTCTAATGCCGGGTTTCCACCAGACGCTTTTCGCGCTGCAAAAAATCTCCTACCGCACTGTGTTGGCTGCTTGTCAACAGATGTCTGTTCTCATCGAACATGTCTGCAGACACGCAGTGGGAGCAGCGGCTGGCTCCTTTTCCGTTTGTTTCTTCTACACCGGGCAGATAAAAAATCAGCTGTACATGAGCCTCGTTACTACTTGAGTGGATTTTTTATGAGCCAAACTGCAGCTCCTAAAGTCTTTGTTGAGATTAAAACATTTTTTTATGTTTGGGGTGACCGTACGCTCGAGCGGACAGCGGCAACTGTAAAAATGCCAAGTTTCTTACCGGAGGCTGTTTTCTTCATGGAGGCTCGATGGGTAAGTTTGAAAAGTCCAAAAAAAAGTCCTGTCGTTGTTGCGTGATCACATGGCAGAGTCTATCCCGATTGGTTGCTGCTAAGCTGCGAGCAGCAGAAGCAGGACAAATCGAGCTTCGACAGTCGCTGCTCGGAGGTGACGTGGGAGCGGAAAAAAGCTGCCACTCACTGCCGCGCTGCTTGAACTGCTGTAGATGCGCCGCATCCAACATGCCCGGCCACATAGACTTTCAATGTAAAGTGGCTGCTTCGGAGGCGCGAAAAGCGTTTGGTGGAAACCTGGCATAATGCTCCTTTTTTTCAGACAGATAACTTTAATTTAAACATGTTTACTGCAGTTAAAATGACACATTGGTTCTGCTTTGTGTTAAATAAAAACTTTCAAAGGTAAAATAATTCCTCTCTTATTTTGCTTAATGACATTTAACTCTGCATGTCATCCCTGAAATTCTGACACACAGAATCACAAGTCCAAGTGTGAACTGTGTCACAGAGTAAACACAATAAAAACATGTGTTATCTGCAGCATTGTTCTTTAAAATGGAAAAACACTATTAATGTATTACAGAAAATATGCGTACAGTACACACACTTAATGATACTGTAGACCATTGCATTAGGCAATACATTCAGCAAGTACTTTTACTTTAATACTTTAAGCATTTTTAAAAGCAAGTACTTATTTACTTTTACTTAAGTAAACACAATATAATGGTACATCTACTTTTACTAGAGTACATTTTTGTCTGTTTATTTGTACTTTTACTTATAAACAGTGTTTGAGTACTTTCTCCACCACTGGTCTCCAGCTACAAGTACTTGGGTGTGCACTTGAATTATAGCCTCAGCTGGACCAACAACACAACCAGCCTGATCAACAAAGTTCATCAGAGACTCTACTACCTCAGGCGGCTGAGACGAGCTGGTCTGAGTAGCCCAGTCCTCATCTCCTTCTACAGGTGTGCAGTGGAGAGCATCCTGTGCTACAGCATCAACGTGTGAGCACAGGATGCTCTCCATCGCACACCTGTAGAAGGAGGTGAGGACTGAGCTTCCCAGACCAGCTCTTCTCAGCCGTCTGAGGAAGTAGAGTCTCTGATTACCTTTTTTTGATCAGGGCGGTGGTGTTGTCTGTCTTCACCTCCTTCTACACGTGTGCCGTTGAGAGCATCCTGTGCTCCGGCATCAACGTGTGGCATGGAGGCTGCACAGCTGCAGAAAGAAAAGCTCTGCAGAGAGTGGTGAAGGCTGCACAGAAGATGTTGGAGTCAGTCTCCCCACCATCACAGACATTTACACCTCCAGATGCAGGAAGAGAGCCACCTGTATCATGAAAGACCCCACTCACCCAGCACACAAACTCTTTGCCCCACTCCCCTCAGGAAGGAGGTTGAGGAGCATCAAATGTAGAACCACTAGACTGAGGAACAGCTTCTACCCTGAGGCTGTTAGACTCATGAATAAATAAACAATTAGAAAACAGTAATTACTGCAAAACATCACAACATGCTGATCTGTTTTTTTGTTTCTGTGTTCATTTGTGACCATCTGCTCATACAGACTCATGTCCGTGCTGCTGTTTGTAATTATGTTTTCCTATTATATTAGGGCTTAGTGTATTTCTAGTTGATGTTTTTCTTAGTTATATCCTACATGTTATTGCTGTTTTTCTCTCACATTTTGTTGTTGGATGTAACTGGGACCTTGTGTACATAATCTTGTTTCATCACATGTACCACATGCGGTGCAAATGACAATAAAGATGATTAGACTCTGATTAAAGTTGTACACCTCTTGGACTAGCTGAAAACATGTAAAAATATGTGGCAGGATGTCCCTACGGACATTGAACGCACCACATGAGTGCGGGATGTGATTGGGTCCAAGGCTGGCTTCCGGTATAAAAAGGGCCAGGCTTCAGTGGTTGACTTCACGTCATCCGCCTTCCGGTTCAGACCCTGGCGTCTGCTGGCTGGGTCGCGCCAGCGTAACTGAATGTGCGCTTTAAGGTCGCCGTGATCTACTGTTCCACGACCAAATGTACAAGCCTCCTGCTTCCCTCTACTGTTGAGGTGGAGCTCGTGGTGAGTAAAGCGCTAGTTCGTCTTTCTGTTTTATGTTCAGCTTTTAATTCTAATCTTTGTTTATTAGCTGCTGCTGTTTGTCCTTCACCGTTTTGTTCACCTGCTGTTCGAGCTGTCCACTGGCTGTCGTCTTGCCGTCCTGGCTGCTGATTTGATGCCCACTGTTCTGGTCAGCTTAAGGCTGGCTGCATCACCCGTCCTGTCTGGCTGATCGGGGCCGACTGGGGTTCAGCCCGGACTGGGGTTCAGCCCGGACTAATCGTCTTGGTGCCGGCGTGGGTGGCGTCTGCTGCAGCGCAACGGTTCTCCCAGGACGAACTCTTTGGACAGCTGTGGCTTGATTAATTGGACATCTCCCAGGCGGTGGTATTAATTCTGCCGTGGTGTACTACTGTCTTTTTTTTGTTTTAAACACTTTATCGAATTGCACTTTTATTGTTGCCAGGAGTTATTACTGCCTTTTTAACTGTGTATTTTAAATTTAGGATTTTTTATTAAACAAATTGTGCAATTTATTGGTGTTTGTGTGAAGTGTCTCCTGCCTCATCTTCTGCAACGGGTCTAAAGTGCCTAAAGGGTAACTTTTAATAAAGTTTTTAACCAAATTCATTTTTTTAAATAGATTATTTTTTTTAAACTAAAAGTTGCCTAAAGTATTTTTTTACCCATACCCGTTCGGCTACAAATATAAAAAAGTTACAAAACAATTCTAAGTTTTCACCAATTGCACGTCACTTATACAGTATTCTGATACCTACTTGACACTGCAGACTACGTGATGGTGTAACGACACTGCAACGTGATGATGTAATGACGCTGTTCGTCTGTCTGCTCACTGCTTTGAGGTTAAAAAAAGAAAAATATGAGCATATTTTGCACAGAAATGACATTGAAAACATTAAAACCTCTACCACCGCATGTGGTACATGTGATGAAACGAGATTATTTACACCGGGTCCCAGTAACATCCAACAACAAAAAAATGTAAGAGAAGAACAGTAGTAACATCTAAGATATGATCTAAGAAAAACATCAGCTAAAAATACACTAAGCACCAATGTAC
>JBBPBX010081247.1:0-15993 GCA_038048925.1 Garcialebias charrua | reverse complement strand
CAGCACTGCAGCTGTTGAACAAACACGGACTCTCTCGGAGCGCGTCAAGGTCGGTTCTGGTCCACTTTCAGTGGAGCAGAAACTCGGGTCTAAACAGAACCACTATCCGACGACGTTCTAACAGTAATATGCTTCTATGACCTGCTCTAACATGTAAAATACCACAACAGCAATCTTGTAGATGTTAAATTAGCTTTCAGGCTTTTGACTCGGCGGTCAAACAAAGCTTTGTACAGGAGTCTGCGTGAACTGGACCGAACAGAACCAGAACCCCCACAGACCACGGCTGACAAAAACTTCACCTGAATGCTTCCAACAGCGTCTAACAGAGTTGAAACGATAATAATCTCACAGCTTCAAATGATAAAAACATGCAGAATCTGCCTGCTTTGAACACTTCCAGCCAAAATTATTATCCTCAGAGTTTAAAACTTGGATCCTCTTATGCAAACATGACGTTACAGTTCATGAGAGACCACAGATATCAATAAACTTTCAGAACCACGTACGAGGCCACCAGAAATTTATCAATAAACTTACGGGCCACCAGATGTAAGGGGTTATGAGGAGGTCAATATTAATACTGACCTCTTTACCTTAATTAATTTACTTATTCAGATTGAATAGTAAATTCACGGATTCTGTTCTTTTTCAGTTTACCCAATATTTCTGTGATCTTTATGATGGATAAATAAACAGAGCCATTAAGTGACAATGGACATTGACTTAGTTTGATATGTCAAAGAGACACTATCATTTATTTAAAATGAATCAACTAAATTAACACCATTACACTTGATTGACATGATTTCACTTTCTTTCAATTCAAATACGTCAGCACACTTAAATTTAACACAACAGACATAAATACTAGATGTTAAACATATTTAGTCTGAGGGCTCTTTAAACTTAATTATAGTTTCCAGCTTAGATTGGGAGGGGAAAGAATAGGAGGAAAGATTTAAGAAGAAATTATCGTGAGCATGATACCAGAGTGACACTTCTCATCCGACTTCTGCTAAAATCCAGGTACGTTTTGTAAACAGCTCTTTACCTTTTGACGACAGCCCGGTAAGAGGGAAGACCTTGTAGCTTTTCAGATGCACGGGTCCTTGTGGGAACCAGTACAATACCTTCGAGCAGGGTTCTGGTTTACGTTTCAACGTCTCCTGGTTTTCGCTTGGTCATCAGAGAATATGTCAGCTTCAGGCCTCTGACTTCAAGATAAACTTATTCCAGGAAGGAATAAACAAAGTTTTTGAGCTTACGCTCGTTCGAAATGGACCCATAACAACATGTTATCAGTCCCAGCTGGATGACGAGTCCTTAGCGCGTGACTGGTGGTCATTCAGCTCTTTGGAAAGTTCACATCATCTTTCGAAGCTCCCAGAAACTCTGAAGCGTTTCCGCACAGTTAGAACTTAAAAAGCAGGAACAAAGAGAGGAGTGAACTTGCCTTATCAGACCCAAGGTTACAGCCAGAGCAGAGAGAGATTTGTTTAGGGAAAGGCACAGCAAGCTGGAGCCCTTTCATGAAAAACACGGATTACTGTCCTCTGAGTTTCTAAACAAAACCGTCCGGTCTCTGTGACCCGAGACTGCACCTTTGACACAGCAGTGAACACAGTTTAAACTCTTACAGAATAACACAGCTTAAAAGCACACATCATGAAAATGACAAAAGTTATTCTTTTGATCACATCAGCCTAAAATCAAAGATAGAAATAGTCTCTTTTGGTGACTATATTTATCAGATTACAGCTAAATGAATGATTTTGTAGTAAATGTCTTGCTTTACTGAGAGGTCAGTAAAGGTCATCACTGGACAGTTCAAAAACCTTAGTTTGACCCTGGGCAGGTCCACTACATGCTCTTCAGGTAGAGCCGAGTACTGTCAATAAAAAGTTGCTGTAAAAATCCGGCTGACCGTGAACTGATGGACACCGTACGGGTCAGCAAGGTCCCGTTGCTTTGATCCAAGGTCATTTAAGAACAGGAAGAACTCAACAGGCTGCAGGGTATGAGTTGACGGGGTGGTGTGGTTAAATAATCAAATAACACTGAACAACTGGTAATAACTAATAATTAAATCTCAATGTCACTACTTGTGCAATAACCTGTCACACAACCTGTGTAATGTTGATTATGTGCATACATATATATGTGTATATATTTATATATATATATATATTTAAAACTTTATGTGCATGTTAGCTTATATTACTAGCTTGAAATACTTGCAGTAGTTCATTCAAATTCATCCTGCTGCATTGTTATATCCGTCTCTCTTCAGGACTTTGTGAATATTATAATTACTTTTTCACTGTGCATGCTTTTAGTATACAGTAGTTTGTTCTTTGATTTTTAACGTCAAATCTGTTCTTCTCATCCTGAGCACTTCATTGTACTGTTAACTCTGTGTTAACCTGTATATGACAAATAAACACAACTTGAACTTGATGGGGAGTTCCTCTCATCTCATTCTTGGTGAACAATGACCTGGATGGCAGAACAGCTCAGTCATGGCCCAGAAACACATCAGGAGGTCAGATGATGCAAACCTGAAAAAACAAAACAAAAATAAAAAATAAGTGTTCATATTTAGCTACATAACGTAAAAAACCAAACTGAGAACTCTTTATGAGAGTTGTGCTTTAAAATAAATAAATTACATCTCTGGAAATTAAATGTTTCATTGGAGTGAAACAGTTCTGGTTTCATATTAAAGGAAACAGCAGAGAATATTTCAGAGGTGTAACAGCCCTGAAGTTACTAAGAGTTTACAACCATATTTACAGATTAGAAAACATATGTTAAAATCTGAATATTATTTTAAAAGTATGTAGTTACAAACTTTTATTAAATCACTCATCATGACTCCAACATTAAATCTACAAGTGCAGGATGTGGAGTCGAGTGATAATCGTGTTTCTTACTGAGCTGCAGCTGCTGTTGTGTTCTCCTCCTCGCTGTCCTCTCTGCTGCTTCTTCTCCCAAAGCCCCGGTCATGGAAGTGGAAGGGAGAATTATTCCACTGGAAGGTCCGTGTATCTTTTGGTCATTGGATTTTGGTTTTCAAAATAAATAATGAAAATCGAAAAACGGATGGTTTTTCGTTTTTCCGTTTTTAAAACGAAAATGAAAATCGAAAAACGGATGTTTTTTTGTTTTTCCGTTTTTAAAACGAAATTAGAAAAACGGCAATTGCAAAAAATAAAAAAAGGGAACGTTTTAGTTTTTGCTCAAACCAAAGACAAGCTTTTATTTTGTTGATATTGAACGGGATCTTAAGGCGGAACCGGAAGTGAAGACCTCTGAACGTAAGAGGAAATCAACGCATTTAATTGAGAGCTGATGATCTAACCATCAACAAGATTTATTTCATATCCCAAGTAAGTAATTAAATCTATATATTTGATAATATTCCGTGTATGTTTAACAATAATTGGCCGTAAGCTAATGCTAACGGTAGCCTAATGCTTAACTAAGGTCTTCGTTTACTCATGGATTTAATAGCCCACATTTGTTTTTAATTTTATGTTTTGAATCCTTACAGACCACAGGGTGAATACGACATCAGAAAATTTACATTTGAAGTAATAAAAAAGTGTGTTATGGGCAAACCACACCACGTCTAACAAATCAATTTATTATTTACCATTTAGATACTCTTTTTTTTTTTTCTTTCTTTCAGGTGCACGTGCAGACCCTGTTTTATTGACAGCTGATGACAACAGAGGTGTGTTGCCTGATGGAGGGGCTTTAGACACTTTTGAACTGAGAGGCAGAAGCCAAGAGGTAGCTACATTTTAATTAAAACAGAAACTGGATATCACATTATTTTTCAATGCTGAAAACAGAGTTTGACTTGAATGTTTGTGTTTTATTTTAAAATAAAGACGGAATACACTTTTAAATATAAGTTATGTTAAAATGTGGGATAAAAAAAATTAAAAGCCTAAAGCGGTTATGATTTATGACATAAATGATTAAAGCGGATGTTAGTCTTTTGTCATTTGCGTAGACATTTTTTGCATCTTTTGTCAGCTCGTACAGCGGGTCCCGTCGTATTATCGCCGCTAAGCTAATTTTATTCTTCTGTTTTTTAGGGAGCAAGGAGAAGGCCGAGGCTTTTATCAAGCTTAGGAATAATAACAGCCACCTTTTTACGGGGGCTAAAAATTCTGCAGCTGTGGCGTGGAGGTACAAGATTCATCATTAGGCTTCAGAGTACAGTTTCATTAACCCTCAAACTGTACGGTACATAACCTGCAATGTCTTGTGTTGTGCTATGAAAACAGTTTTTTAAATGTGGGTTTAAGACATTAATTTCCATGTTTCCCCTCTTCATTCATTTTATGTTGATGTTATTAGGGTAATTTTGGAGAAGATGGGCCTGCAGGATAAAGTAACTCCTCTGCAGGCTAAAAAGAAATGGGACAACTTAAAGAAATACAAAGTATGTACAGTACATGTGTAATTAATTATATTCATTCAACCTTTATTTATACAGGCTAGCCTCGTTGAGCCTTGGGGACTCATTTACAAGAGGGACCTGTTTCACTCACACCCAGGGTCAATTTAGAGTTACCAATCAGCCTAACATGCATGTTTTTACAATACATAATTTGTACGTGCTCTGTTGATACAAACCAGATTCCAAAAAAGTTGGGACACTAAACAAATTGTGAATAAAAACTGAATGCAATGATGTGGAGGTGCCAACATCTAATATTTTATTCAGAATAGAACACAAATCACAGATCAAAAGTTTAAACTGAGAGAATGTATCATTTTAAAGGAAAAATATGTTGTTTCAAAATGTCATGGCGTCAACAAATCCCAAAAAAGTTGGGACAAGTCCTGAACATAGTTCTCTGCATTAATGGTGCCTTTCCAGACATGCAAGCTGCCCATGCCACAAGCGCTCATGCAACCCCATACCATCAGTGAGGCAGGCTTCTGAACGGAGCGTTGATTGGCGTTCCAGCCACTTATTGCTACTTGTCCCAACTTTTGGGGGGTTTGTTGACACTGTGAAAATTTTGAATCAACATATTTTTCCTTTAAAATGTTACATTTACTTAGATTAAACTTTTGATCTGTCATCTATGTTCTGTTATGAATAAAATATTGACATTTGCCATCCCCACATCATTAAATTTAGTTTTTATTCACAATTTGTTTAGTGTCCCAACTTTTTTGGAATCCGGTACGTATATACATGTAAACTTTAAAAAAAAGAAGTTTGTTGCTCTTTTTGCCAACTGTGATATCTTATTTCCTCTGTTCAGGACTGCAAATATCCAGGGTCAGGGGAAGGAGTGAGTGGGAAGCCCACTGCTGCGACGTGGCCCTGGTTTGTCCTCATGGATGAGGCGTTAGGACAGAGACCTTGCATTGCACCTCCTGTCCTACTTTCCTCCATCCGTGAGGACAATCCAGGTCCAAGCACAGCAGTGGGTGACCAGGACGACAGGGCTGAGGAGGAGGAAAGAATGGAACAGAGACGAGGAAGAAAGAGGAAGAAGAACAGAGGATGAGTTAATGGACTTAATCAGAGAAGATATGAAGCTGCAGAGGGAGGCAGAAGAGAGAAGGTTGAATGAAAGTAGGGAGATGATGGTAAGATTATTTAGTATTCTAGAAAAAATTGCAAATACCAGTAAATAAATTATTGTTATGAGTTTGAAAAATGTGTTTTTCTTTGTTTTGTTTTAATTTTGAAAAAATAAATTGATTACAAAAACTAGTTGTTTATAATTCATTTTATTAACAGTAAGTTAATAAAAAAACACAAGGTTCTGTGGCGTGCCAGCCCTGCAAACCCACGGGACACCACCTGCAGGTCCTCTGGGTTTTTAGGCAGGTGGATGACACCATGATGGACAGCAGAACGAGGCGTCCCAAACACTCCTGACTGAGACCACCTGCATGCTCCACCTGCAGGATGCTCCACCTGCAAGATGCTCCACCTGCCAGCCAGAAAACAGTTGTCGCCCCACAACCATGTCATGAATCCAGGTCCAGGAGATGAAGCAACACCTCCAGAGACTCCCTGCATCATCACAAATCCAGTCTAGGATCTTCTTGGTTAAAGTAACGGTCCAGGACTGGGATATTCAGATTAATACTCCAGTACAAGTGTCTGGTCTGGTTCAGGACAACAAAAACATGATTTAATTTTTTATAAGATATTAAAGTATTATAATAATGAGGCTTAAAGCTTCAGTATGTAGCTTTTTTTATAAACATATTTCTTCACTCTGTCACTACCTCCTGACAGACTGATGTTAGCCAGGTAATCTCTGAAAAAAAAAAAAATATTGTCCCCTTGCTTCTCCAGGTGGTAAATAAGCATTTCTAAAAAGAAAAGGTGACCCGCCATTTTCCAGCCAATAAAAACAGAGTTTGTAACCAGCCAATAAAAACAGAGCTTGAATTTGAATCAGCCAATAAAAACAGAGCTTGAATTTGAATTTGAGCAGACCATGGGAGAGCAGAGCCATATATGGCTCTGAGGGGGAGGGATCAGAATGCTTTGCCTGTTGAAAATATTTCTAAGTGCTGCAGTTCTACAGAAACTGCATACTGAACCTTTAAGGTAAATATACTGATGCTCAATGAAAACACTTCAGTGCTATTTTATTAATAAAATAGATGAAAATACCCTGTTTTTAACATTTTTACAACCCCTTTATGTACTAATAGATTTTAAACAATAAAATATTGTGAAATGTTATGCTGTATTCTAAATTTCAAAATTTTCAAATAATTTATTTAAAATTTTAAACAAGTTATAAATATTATACTAGTATATTGTTTTATTAAATTATTAGTAAATAAGATAGATTTTTGATTTGTTTATTATGCACAAGTTAACAAAGTTAATACTGACAATGAAATTATCCATGAAACTACCGTTTATAGCCAAAAAAAAAGTAAGTTGGATATGTCTGTCAGCAGCGATAAAGTTCTGTATTTCCTCTAGAATTTAAAAAAGCAGTAAAAACAACAGCATTTCAAGCTCCTTTCTTTAGGCTGAGCGCTGTCACGGTTGCTAGGCAACATGACGTACGCCGACGTAACCGTGAAGGCTAGACCGTCCCAAAAAAAAAAAATCACAGCCGTGGACTTCCGGTCTACGTGGTCTTTGAAAGACCCGGGACAAGTCAACAAAAGGACAAAAGGGTCCTTGGTATGCAGCATAGTAGATATAAATTTATGTTTAATATCTATGGTATGCAGCCGTTGGATTTCACATTCAGGTCTTCCATTTCCGGTTCCGCCCGTTCATTAACAACAAAATAAAAGCTTGTCTTTGGTTTTAGCAAAAACCAAAACGTACCCATTTTTTTAATTTTGCAATTGCTGTTTTTCTAATTTCGTTTTAAAAACGGAAAAACAAAAAAACATCCGTTTTTCGATTTTCATTATTTGTTTTTGAAACAAAAAACAAAAAACCATCCGTTTTTCAATTTTCGATTTTGTTTTGAAAACCAAAATCCAATGACCAAAAGATACACGGACCCTGGAACAATGCAGGTACAGCTCCTTTTTAACCACTGTTTGATGCTGGCTCTTGAATATTCTGAGGTTTAAAACGTCGGCTACAACCGAGTGTTAGCTTTAAGGCTAACTCGGTTAGCCACGAACTGTGGCATTAAATATAAAAAACTAAGCGCTCTATTGTCCCTGCTATTCACTGGACACAACGGCACACAACAAATCTCTCTTGTTGTACCAGTAACTCGCAGATAGTTTACCTTTTGTGTCTTTTACATGGTCTAGTTCTAGAAGCTACCGCTAACAACACCAGCAGTAGATGAGAGCCGGAAGTGAAGTGTCGGAGTTGCATTTTAACGGAAGTACGTCACCACTACCCGTGGCATATAACCTATTGCAATCGTGTTGGGTTAGTGGTTGTACCAATGGAGCAATACATAGTTCCCAGACACGCCCCCATACCGGCTTCCGCACCACATCTGAAGGCAGAGAAGGCAAGATTGCGAACTAGCAGAGCAAATTATACGGACAAAAACACGAGCTACCACAGCTTCACCAAGGAACAACAGCAAAATGGCAGTGGTCGAGTTAAATGAGTTTGAGAAAGAAATCATGGCAGACGAATCAGACAACTTGTCACAAAGTAGTTACTCCGATATCATTAATTATTTAATTACTACAAAGAGCGCACACCGGCTTCACAGCACACCGGCTTCACAGCGCAGAGCTTCACAGCTTTAAATCCAAAAAAGATGTGTAAACTGTCTCAATCATATCTAACCAGCTAAAAAAAGGTTTAACTAAAATAACACACAGCCAGCACAAACAGTCCAGGCTGAACACAGACCAGAACCAGCACTTTGAGTGTTACCGTGTTGGAAGTTAGCATGTTGTTAGCATCTGGAGCGGATGGTCCCTCGAGAGGTCGGACGGCGTGGATCCGTCGCGGCCGCGGGGGCACGTCCCATGGGACCGACGCGTCGCCCGCACGACTTGGCTCCCGTCCTCCTTCTCCCACTGGGACGGTCTCCCCGCCGGTCCCGGTGGACCGTGAGGAGGCCGCGTTAGCGAGATGCTAAGCTAGCCACAGCATGCTGTCGCTAAATAAAAAATAAATAAAAAACACAGCTCTAACACACAGACAGTTGTACTCTAACATTGTTTCACAAAATGATTTATGTAGAATATTTTGTTTACCGGCCAAAAGCACGATGTCTTCTGAGCAGATCCAAGCAGAGATGGGGCGGTTGTGAGTTTCTCCGATGAAATAAATCCTTCACGTTTACTTTTTTTTTGATTAAGTGAAACCTGCGCGTTGCCCAAACGTCTACCCGACTGGAACACCCACTGACACAACACGAAGTAACCATTACAATTAATTAGAAATTAACAAAAAAAACAACGTGAAAAATGGACATCCAGTAGAACGCGCTCCAACTGCTGCTTTGCCTACCTGTGGGAGGGTCAAACAGGACAACCCACAGATGTGACGTCACATGGGAACTATGTATTGCCAAGCATAAGTTTTACGTAATTCCGAATATAAGGAAGCATGAAGGACCAGATACAGAAGCGCTCACCACTGAACGTCGGCGAGTCTGGATGTGTAAGATCAACCGCAAGGATTTGCCATCGTCAACATCAAAAATATGCTCCGATCACTTCAGGTAAGCCAAAGTTGTATGTGATTAACTTAGTGAAACTGTGTGTGTTTGAACAGTTTTTTTCATGATCTAGCTCCTCTGTTACTGTCGCTAGCTTAGCAACGCTATGCTAACATGCTAACATCCACACCGTAACACAGACAACAAAGTGCCTCGCTCGTGTTTAGTCTCGACTCTCTGTTGTTAGGAAGCTGCTTGTTAATAATGTATTTTGAACCTTTATTTACCCTGTGACATCAGGCTGACACACACGTTAACACTTGTAGTCAGTCTGTTTGTCTGTTAGCAAAATAACTCATGGAGCCACACGCCAGTCAAGTCAAAATAAAATTACAGAAACAGTAACACAGACAACAAAGTGCCTCGCTCGTGTTTAGCCTCGACTCTGTTGTTAGGAAGCTGCTTGTTAATAATGTATTTTGAACCTTTTTTTACCCTGTGACATCAGGCTGACACACGTAAACGCTTGTAGTCAGTCTGTTTGTCTGTTAAAAAAATAACTCATGGACCCACACGACAAACTGTTTCAACTGGTGCATCACAATAAAATTACAGAAACAGTAACACACACTAATGGTAAAACTATGACATTTACAGCAGTGAAATTATAATAAAATGTATAAGAACAGCATTAAAATGCAAACACAGGATAAAATATATGTACACAAAGTCAGCTCACACAGTATGAAACGCCAGAGAGAACAGATGGGTTTCAGCAGGGACAGATTTATATGAAATTTTCACTGGACGGACATTTACAACTGATAAGCTTTAGATATAACTCAATTTAAGATGGCCCCTATCGCTACCTGAATATATTGGAAACAAAAATGTTTGTATCACTGACAGTTTTACAGTTCTTGAGCTAAAATTTGATGTGGCAGTAACTGAGAGTTCACAGTATGTACATGCAGAGCTGAGAGTACACAGTACAGTATATAATGCTGTATGTACTGTATATACGTACACAGTGTATGTATACATACACGTTATAAATAGATCATATTTGAACACTGCAACATTGTCATTGTTTTGATTTTGGTTCCCTTTAGTTTTCATGTGTGAATAAAGCATTGGGAATGTGTCTGTTCAGAAAATATTACATTAAAAAGTAATGTTTTGGGTATAACTTCCAACATTTGAATAATTGCTTCTGTTAATTTTTTTATGTTGTTCAGGATGGCTGCACACATGTACGACATGTCAAACCCAGACTGGGCTTCTACTGAAGTTGACTGGTGCTCACTCCCACAAAGGCAGCTAAGGAACATCAAAGATCGGAGTCTAAGATGAACAGGTATACAAATTAATGTCACTTTTAATAATTGTAATATTAATTAAAAACATACTTACGTTACTTTGATATTTGAATATTTATAAATATGTAATTTTTAACTTGTAAAAATGTCTGCTGTAGTAATGTGATTTCTTTTCAGCGGAAAAGTTGTTGTCTTATTACCTAGACGCAAACATATATATATCATTTATGTTTATCTTAATTATAGGTACAGACGAGTGAAAGAAAGAGTTCGCTCAAAGGAACATCTCCAGTGTGCGCAGGCTGTCTTAGAACTCGGTGCAGTCTCTGAACCTGAAGTTTTGGCTACACCAATGAGGAACTTCGTCCAACCTGAAGTGGAGGAAGCAGTTCCAGTGTGTGAAACGGTTCAGGGTGCAAATGACTGTACAGAATATACACCTGTTTCTGAAAGTCAGGTTCAGTTTGAACTGCAATCATTAAGAACAGAAAATATTACATTACGAAATCAGCTAAGTAATTTTCAATTAAATGTAAAAAGCTTTGAGAATCAACAGTATTTTAATAGTGTGTTCAAGTAATTTAAATTAAAAATGAAAGACAAATTGTCCATTCGTCTTATTGTATTGAATGTAGACTGTTTACCTGTACTAATAATTTATAAATACAGTATACCTGTAGATTTTTAATTAAAAAATTGTCATTCACACCGTTGAACAGTAAGTGCCACCGCAGAGCTGGAGTTGACAACCTTGAACAGGAGGAAAATGCCAACATGTGTTGGTTTTGAAAATGTTATTGAAACATTTTTAATGTGTAAGTATAAAAAAATAATGGATGATACTTGATAAACTGCTTTATTCAAAATAATTAAAACTTAACAGTCCCAGTGTTTCAAAAATAATACATATTATTTGATAAGGTTCATAGCTGGGAAATATAAATTCACATGAAGAAGAAAGTTCATACTCAATAATCCAGGTATCAAATCTGATAAGTCTCAATCTGGTCATCTGGGGCCTCATGTATCAAAAACCTGCGTGGATTTCCTACTGAAAAGTGACGTACGGTGAAATCCAGAAAAGTGTCTACGCACAAAAAGATCCAGATTTATCAAACTGTGCGTACACCTGAATCCACGCACATTCCTTTTGTACATCACAATTGACGTGGAACTGAGCGCACGTGAGACACCTCCCCTGACACGCCTACATTTACATATGTTAAACAGATGCTAATTACTTCCTGCATGTGTGAAGGACATGTTTGTTTGATCCCTGCGCGATCAGAAATGATTTCTAGATTCGGGAAAATAATGAATTCAATATAATATGAGTGAGGACAAACATCCTAAGTAAGAATAGTAATAAAATGTGTTCATCATGCAAAGAACGAGTGATTGTGTGTCGGTATGCGCACCCTGCTGTGGTGCGCGAACCGGCTCATTCATTCATTCTGTGTGGAAATATTAACTTTGCGCACGAGTTTATTACCATTATTACTGTAAACACAGAGGAACTTACTTGGATGTTTGCTAGAACATAGATCTTTGTTTATGTAGATGATGTGAAGAAACGAGTCTGTGCGTCTTGGTGGAGACATTTCATGACATCACGTGATGTTGGCGTCTCCAGACGCTGCGCCCTCCGCAGCCCTGTGCGCAGTCTGTCTGTGAAGCTTTTACTCTCCTACAAGTTATATAAGGTGTACTTTCACGTGTCATTTTGGAGAAATCTACAATAAACGCAGATAATGAAACACCTCCAGCTGCCGTGTCGACACCGGTGAGGGTGCGCGCGCGCTCCAAGCGCGACCACTCAGCCTTTGGAATCATATGGATGAGACATTCCATTGGACATGATCCGGCTTTGTGTGGACTGGACTGCACAGTCCCGATCGACCTGCAGCTCCCTCTGTGGAACAGTTTGACCGCTGCTTCTGTATGCACGCGTGATGCACGGCTCCCCAGAGCGCAGCAGCAGTGCCAAACTGAAAAATTATTATTTCTGAAAACGGCTGATAAGCCATATCCTAGATCGGAAAATTATATCTGTTTCTAAATAAATGCTCTGCGTGTTACACTATTTATTATAACCTCCAGTAAGGCTGAATGAATCCGTTCCTGTTAAATTTATTTTTGGCACAACGTTGCGCGTCCTTTATTTCACTGCGTCATGTGGATGTAATACTTGTTAATCGTGTGTTTGGAGGGAATATTAATCATTTTCACATCTTGAACTGTTAATAATAATAATAATAATAATAATAATAATAATGAATTCAATTTATAACGCACTTTTCATTAATGGAAATCTCAAAGTGCTACAAGGTGCAACATATTTGAATGTCAATAAGACAAATAATAAAACAATTAAAATCAACAACAGTATCAACTCAGATCAAAAGTAGAATCATGAGGAGTAAAGTATGCTCGGTTGAAAAGAAAGGTCTTCAAGCCGCTCTTAAAGTCAACCACAGACTGTGGGGCTTCAGTTTCTCTGAAACACCTGTAAGTGTCGCCAAAGGAACAAGAACCACAGAAACGTGCGTACGCCTGCTCGGGAGCTTGCGTGGATATGTACCTGGATGCGCATATATTCACGTTCAGTTCAGTTTTGATACATACGGGGTTTTGCGTGGAAAGTGACGTGCGCAATGTTTTTGTGCGCACGCACGGTTGATACATGAGGCCCCTGGACAGTTTCTTTTAGTCGAAACGTTTCACCCTCAGTCCAGAGGGCTTCCTCAGTTAGAGTTCCAGCACACTGATCTTCCCCCACAGTGGGGGAAGATCAGTGTGCTGGAACTCTGACTGAGGAAGCCCTCTGGACTGAGGGTGAAACGTTTCGACTAAAAGAAACAGTCCAGGGGCCTCATGTACAAAGACTTGCGTGGATTTCTTACTGCAAAGTTGTGTACGGTCAAATCCAGAAATCTGCGTAGGCACAAAAAAATCCAGATGTATCAAACTGTGCATACGCCGGTATCCACGCACATTGCTTTTGTACATCACAACCAACGTGGAATTGAGCGCACATGACAGAGTGGCCGACTCCGCCTTTGACACGCCTCCATATAAATATGCAAATTCATTTAAATATGGCCTGCACGTTAGGAATGTCGTCTTTGCTCTATTGCAAATCATGTCGAAACATGGAAAAAAGAGGAACTTCATGGACTGTGAACTGGAGACAGTTCTGAGTGACGTAGAGAGGCACAGAAAAAGGTTTTGTTTGGCACACTCAGCGCACAACAAACCGTCCACTTTTAAATAAGAAGTTGACCCAGTTGTTTTAACATGCATTGATAGATCAGTGGTTAGCGTGCCCGTCTTTCATCCCAAAGGTCATGAGTTCGAATCCTGCATGGTACAATGTTTTTTTATTTTATTTATTCATTCCAGATTTAAAGAACACAAGAACACTGTTTAGAATGAATGCAATGAAATGAAACAATACATGAAATGAAGGCAAAAGAGGATTTCTTGTGGGTTTTTTTTAAATAGTTTTCTTGTGTTCTTTAAATCTGGAATGACTTAAAAATAAAGACAAACGTTGTTTTCATTTAAATATACCCTGCAACAGAGGAATGTCGTCTTGTCCCATCATGCATCACGTTCTTCAACTGCTAAAACAGCTAAAAATGAACAAAAAACAAGAATTTAAGCTGTGCAGAACTATTCAGTCTTTCTGTTTTTTATATTTTTTGCAGGTTGTATTCTGATTGCGTCCATGTGGATGTAATAATTGTTCATCATGTGTGTTTGGGTGGAAATAATCATTATTACCCCATCATGAACAGTTTCCAGAATCACCTGTAGGTGTCGCCAAAGGAACAAAAACCACAGAAACGTGCGTGCGCCAGCCATGGGGCTTGCGTGGAGGTGCGCACATATCCACGTTCAGTTCAGTTTTGATACATACGGGGTTTTGCGTGGATAGTGATGCACGCAAGGTTTTTGTGCGCACGCACGGTTGATACATGAGGCCCCAGATGACCAGATTGAGACTTATCAGATCAATTCACATGGCTATCAGAGGAAAGCAAAATGAAAAAGTTCAAAGAAATTTCATTAAACACGTCTTATGAAGGCACCAAATTCAAACAAGCAACTATAAAACAATATTTGATATAAGTAATAAAAGAAATGCATCATTAAAATAATAAATTGAAAGGTTGGAACTTACAAAATAGCTGCTTTTCAACATTTTCTGACTACTAAAATGGCGGAAATTCCAGAATTCCAGAATTCTAGTCACATGTCTGGGAACTATATACAGCAGGTCCATTCAATGAGACGACATGCACGAGGTGCCGCTGCGATGAGCCCAGATTCTGCAGTGCACGTTTTTATGCAGATTAAAGAGCATTCAGTTCAACACTCGTCTTCTGGTCATCACTAAACACAATGCAGAGTGAACTATAAGAAGAATAAAAATGAAGAAGTTGTGGATGTGGTTACGAAGCTGAAAAATAATAAGGCATGTGGCGCGGATAAGATATCCGCAGAGCATTTAAAATTTGCAAGCAGGAAACTTTTTCCTTTGCTAGCCATTTGTTTCACTGGGTTTTTAATTCATGGCATTTTACCAGATTCTATACTGTCTGTGATTTTAGTGCCTATTGTTAAAAATAAGGCTGGTAAGATGAAATAGCAAAGTCAACTATCGACCTATAGCTCTCGCCAGTACTTTATCAAAGGTCTTGGAGAGAGCTATGTTAAATAGAATGGAGGAGTTTCTCATGACATTTGATAATCAGTTTGGCTTCAAACCAAACCTTGGTACTGATATGTGCATTTTTGCTCTCAGGGAGATCTTGGAATTATACAATAGGCATAAAACCACAATTTTTACATGTTTTATAGATGCTTCAAAAGCGTTTGATCATGTAAATCAGTGGCGGCTGGTGATTTTTTTTTATGGGGGTGCGCCATAATTTTTTTTAAGTATGTGTAGAAGTATGCATAATTATGTTTGTATACTGTAAAGTAAGTTTGTTCATGTTTTTATTTGTATATATCAGGTGTATCCATTTGTATAAAACTATCATTAATAAAACATGGTTCATCTTCACCTTGTTTGAGGCATCAGTGTGAAAAGAGAATGGGAGTGTTCTGCTTCCACTTTTCAATTTTTGGACAACTTCTATCATATTCTGTTATAATTATAATTATTTTAGTAATACAAGTTCATAATATAAATAGAATTGTGAGGGTCCAGACTTAAATAAGGACAAAGGTGTTCAAAAATCCACCAAATAATTCAATTTAATAGTTCCAAAAATAAACTAACAAAGAAGAAGAAAGTTCATACTCAATAAACTAACAAAGAATTAAATTTCAATGAAAAATAAATCAAAAGATAATAACAAATTTGGGCCCAACTTAAACAGGTCAACTGAAGTCTAACAAGGAGGAATGATTCCAGATTAGATTTTTAATAACTGATTTATTTAATAACTGATTCGACTATCCGACGGACCCTCCTCTCCAGAACCCCTGAATAGACCTTACCAGGGAGGCTTAAGAGTGTGATCCCCCTATAGTTGGAACACACCCTACGG
>JBBPBX010081246.1:0-15993 GCA_038048925.1 Garcialebias charrua | reverse complement strand
TATCACTGTCAAATCTGTCTCAATTGTTGTATTCAACTAGAGAAAGTCTTCTACACAACAAAGTGAAATTGTGAGGTAGTAAAATTGTTGATGTTATGGGTTTAAGTTTTAGAAAAATCTTTGCAATTGTACAAGAGGTGCAAAACCATTAAGTGAAAGAAAACAGTATGCAGCTGGCAAACCCCTTCGTCTGGAATAACACAACCGGATGATTGAGTAAAATTGAGGAAACTGATCACCGCAAGACTTTCACAGACATGAGAAGTCACACTAAGTAAACAGATGGCATGTGCTGTGAGGTTCCATGGTGTAGCGGGCATCACGTCTGTTTCACACGCAGAAGGTCCTGGGTTCAAGTCCCAGTGGAACCAAAAGTTGTCCATCTTTTCTATTGTTTTAATAGAATTAGTTTTGACCAGCAGATCATTATCATTGAACCTCATATCATACAGCAAAGGAGGTTGTACCCCTTTTCCTGCATGAATTTCTCTTGTTTAAAAAAAGAAACATTACTTAAACCTTTCAACAAAACTTAATAAAATTGTGAGTTATTAATTTGTTGATGCTGCAGATTTTGGTTTTGAAAAATCTTTGAAACTGTACGAAGGCTACTATACACAAAATAAAAAGCAACAGTCCACAACAAGCAAACACCTTCTTTTCGATACATAACTGGATGAGTGTAAATAAGGAAATAATTGAAACTGCAAAACTTTTTTCACATTAAAAGCCACATTAACGTACACGTGTGTCTGTTATTGCATGGTTCCATGGTGTAGCGGGCATCACGTCTGCTTAACACGCAGAAGGTCCTGGGTTCAAACCCCAGTGGAACCATCATTCCCTGTATGTTCCTCACAAACAAAAACCTGCAACAATCATTCGAGTTGCTTCATCTTACATTGTAGAAGGGACAATATTTTAATGCGGTAATCTGCTGTTTGTTGTAGAAGTTACTAAGTTATAAATCTTGGCAAAACACTATGAAGTTGCATGACGTTTTCAAAGATTGTATTCAAGGTTTACTTTAAGAAAATGTTTTAACATAGGTTGACTTAAAAGATGTCTACAGTCATTCTCAGACCCTGATTTTGACTTGTATTGACTGTAGGAGCTTCATTATGTCGAAAGGAATTCCAAACTACCTTGCTTTGAAAGCTCCATTGTAAGAACAAAAATGAAGATAACCAGTGAAGTATCTGTGGACTTCCGAATATAGGTACTTTACCAAAGTTGAAAAAGAGGATGTCATAAAGAAGACAGGAACAAGGTGTGTTTGATAAGTTACCTCTGATTGAGCTACGTTGATTCCAAAGTGCAGCAGTCACAAGGTCTAATTCACATGTAGGTCCTGGGTACAACCCCAGGTGCAACCAACCAGGACCAATGTTTTCCAGAGGCCAGTCAAGAACTATTGTTTGTTCCAGAAAGCAGTGTTGACGATCAATTCCTTTTCCTTGTCCTCTGGTCATATTGTCAGGCAAGTTGGACAGCCTTATCACTGTCAAATCTGTCTCAATTGTTGTATTCAACTAGAGAAAGTCTTCTACACAACAAAGTGAAATTGTGAGGTAGTAAAATTGTTGATGTTATGGGTTTAAGTTTTAGAAAAATCTTTGCAATTGTACAAGAGGTGCAAAACCATTAAGTGAAAGAAAACAGTATGCAGCTGGCAAACCCCTTCGTCTGGAATAACACAACCGGATGATTGAGTAAAATTGAGGAAACTGATCACCGCAAGACTTTCACAGACATGAGAAGTCACACTAAGTAAACAGATGGCATGTGCTGTGAGGTTCCATGGTGTAGCGGGCATCACGTCTGTTTCACACGCAGAAGGTCCTGGGTTCAAGTCCCAGTGGAACCAAAAGTTGTCCATCTTTTCTATTGTTTTAATAGAATAAGTTTTGACCAGCAGATCATTATCATTGAACCTCATATCATACTACAAAGGAGGTTGTACCCCTTTTCCTGCATGAATTTCTCTTATTTAAAAAAGAAACATTACTTAAACATTTCAACAAAACTTAATAAAATTGTGAGTTATTAATTTGTTGATGCTGCAGATTTTGGTTTTTGAAAAATCTTTGAAACTGTACGAGGGCTACTATACACAAAATAAAAAGCAACAGTCCACAACAAGCAAACAGCTCCTTTTTGATACATAACTGGATGAGTGTAAATAAGGAAATAATTGAAACTGCAAAACTTTTTTTACATTAAAAGCCACATTGACGTACACGGGTTTCTGTTATTGCATGGTTCCATGGTGTTGCGGGCATCATGTCTGCTTAACACGCAGAAGGTCCTGGGTTCAAACCCCAGTGGAACCATCATTCCCTGTATGTTCCTCACAAACAAAAACCTGTAACAATCATTCGAGTTGCTTCATCTTACATTGTAGAAGGGACAATATTTTAATGCGGTAATCTGCTGTTTGTTGTAGAAGTTACTAAGTTATAAATCTAGGCAAAACACTATGAAGTTGCATGACGTTTTCAAAGATTGTATTCAAGGTTTACTTTAAGAAAATGTTTTAACATAGGTTGACTTAAAAGATGTCTACAGTCATTCTCAGACCCTGATTTTGACTTGTATTGACTGTAGGAGCTTCATTATGTCGAAAGGAATTCCAAACTACCTTGCTTTGAAAGCTCCATTGTAAGAACAAAAATGAAGATAACCAGTGAAGTATCTGTGGACTTCCGAATATAGGTACTTTACCAAAGTTGAAAAAGAGGATGTCATAAAGAAGACAGGAACAAGGTGTGTTTGATAAGTTACCTCTGATTGAGCTACGTTGATTCCAAAGTGCAGCAGTCACAAGGTCTAATTCACATGTAGGTCCTGGGTACAACCCCAAGTGCAACCAACCAGGACCAATGTTTTCCAGAGGCCAGTCAAGAACTATTGTTTGTTCCAGAAAGCAGTGTTGACGATCAATTCCTTTTCCTTGTCCTCTGGTCATATTGTCAGGCAAGTTGGACAGCCTTATCACTGTCAAATCTGTCTCAATTGTTGTATTCAACTAGAGAAAGTCTTCTACACAACAAAGTGAAATTGTGAGGTAGTAAAATTGTTGATGTTATGGGTTTAAGATTTAGAAAAATCTTTGCAATTGTACAAGAGGTGCAAAACCATTAAGTGAAAGAAAACAGTATGCAGCTGGCAAACCCCTTCGTCTGGAATAACACAACCGGATGATTGAGTAAAATTGAGGAAACTGATCACCGCAAGACTTTCACAGACATGAGAAGTCACACTAAGTAAACAGATGGCATGTGCTGTGAGGTTCCATGGTGTAGCGGGCATCACGTCTGTTTCACACGCAGAAGGTCCTGGGTTCAAGTCCCAGTGGAACCAAAAGTTGTCCATCTTTTCTATTGTTTTAATAGAATAAGTTTTGACCAACAGATCATTATCATTGAACCTCATATCATACAGCAAAGGAGGTTGTACCCCTTTTCCTGCATGAATTTCTCTTGTTTAAAAAAGAAACATTACTTAAACCTTTCAACAAAACAATAAAATTGTGAGTTATTAATTTGTTGATGCTACAGATTTTGGTTTTTGAAAAATCTTTGAAACTGTACGAGGGCTACTATACACAAAATAAAAAGCAACAGTCCACAACAAGCAAACAGCTCCTTTTTGATACATAACTGGATGAGTGTAAATAAGGAAATAATTGAAACTGCAAAACTTGTTTCACATTAAAAGCCACATTGACGTACACGGGTGTCTGTTATTGCATGGTTCCATGGTGTAGCGGGCATCATGTCTGCTTAACACGCAGAAGGTCCTGGGTTCAAACCCCAGTGGAACCATCATTCCCTGTATGTTCCTCACGAACAAAAACCTGCAACAATCATTCGAGTTGCTTCATCTTACATTGTAGAAGGGACAATATTTTAATGCGGTAATCTGCTGTTTGTTGTAGATGTTACTAAGTTATAAATCTTGGCAAAACACTATGAAGTTGCATGAAGTTTTCAAAGATTGTATTCAAGGTTTACTTTAAGAAAATATTTTAACATAGGTTGACTTAAAAGATGTCTACAGTCATTCTCAGACCCTGATTTTGACTTGTATTGACTGTAGGAGCTTCATTATGTCGAAAGGAATTCCAAACTACCTTGCTTTGAAAGCTCCATTGTAAGAACAAAAATGAAGATAACCAGTGAAGTATCTGTGGACTTCCGAATATAGGTACTTTACCAAAGTTGAAAAAGAGGATGTCATAAAGAAGACAGGAACAAGGTGTGTTCGATAAGTTACCTCTGATTGAGCTACGTTGATTCCAAAGTGCAGCAGTCACAGGGTCTAATTCACATGTAGGTCCTGGGTACAACCCCAAGTGCAACCAACCAGGACCAATGTATTCCAGAGGCCAGTCAAGAACTATTGTTTGTTCCAGAAAGCAGTGTTGACGATCAATTCCTTTTCCTTGTCCTCTGGTCATATTGTCAGGCAAGTTGGACAGCCTTATCACTGTCAAATCTGTCTCAATTGCTGTATTCAACTAGAGAAAGTCTTCTACACAACAAAGTGAAATTGTGAGGTAGTAAAATTGTTGATGTTATGGGTTTAAGTTTTAGAAAAATCTTTGCAATTGTACAAGAGGTGCAAAACCATTAAGTGAAAGAAAACAGTATGCAGCTGGCAAACCCCTTCGTCTGGAATAACACAACCGGATGATTGAGTAAAATTGAGGAAACTGATCACTGCAAGACTTTCACAGACATGAGAAGTCACACTAAGTAAACAGATGGCATGTGCTGTGAGGTTCCTTGGTGTAACGGGCATCACGTCTGTTTCACACGCAGAAGGTCCTGGGTTCAAGTCCCAGTGGAACCAAAAGTTGTCCATCTTTTCTATTGTTTTAATAGAATAGTGTTGACGATCAATTCCTTTTCCTTGTCCTCTGGTCATATTGTCAGGCAAGTTGGACAGCCTTATCACTGTCAAATCTGTCTCAATTGTTGTATTCAACTAGAGAAAGTCTTCTACACAACAAAGTGAAATTGTGAGGTAGTAAAATTGTTGATGTTATGGGTTTAAGTTTTAGAAAAATCTTTGCAATTGTACAAGAGGTGCAAAACCATTAAGTGAAAGAAAACAGTATGCAGCTGGCAAACCCCTTCGTCTGGAATAACACAACCGGATGATTGAGTAAAATTGAGGAAACTGATCACCGCAAGACTTTCACAGACATGAGAAGTCACACTAAGTAAACAGATGGCATGTGCTGTGAGGTTCCATGGTGTAGCGGGCATCACGTCTGTTTCACACGCAGAAGGTCCTGGGTTCAAGTCCCAGTGGAACCAAAAGTTGTCCATCTTTTCTATTGTTTTAATAGAATAAGTTTTGACCAGCAGATCATTATCATTGAACCTCATATCATACTACAAAGGAGGTTGTACCCCTTTTCCTGCATGAATTTCTCTTATTTAAAAAAAGAAACATTACTTAAACCTTTCAACAAAACTTAATAAAATTGTGAGTTATTAATTTGTTGATGCTGCAGATTTTGGTTTTTGAAAAATCTTTGAAACTGTACGAAGGCTACTATACACAAAATAAAAAGCAACAGTCCACAACAAGCAAACACCTTCTTTTCGATACATAACTGGATGAGTGTAAATAAGGAAATAATTGAAACTGCAAAACTTTTTTCACATTAAAAGCCACATTGACGTACACGGGTGTCTGTTATTGCATGGTTCCATGGTGTAGCGGGCATCACGTCTGCTTAACACGCAGAAGGTCCTGGGTTCAAACCCCAGTGGAACCATCATTCCCTGTATGTTCCTCACAAACAAAAACCTGCAACAATCATTCGAGTTGCTTCATCTTACATTGTAGAAGGGACAATATTTTAATGCGGTAATCTGCTGTTTGTTGTAGAAGTTACTAAGTTATAAATCTTGGCAAAACACTATGAAGTTGCATGACGTTTTCAAAGATTGTATTCAAGGTTTACTTTAAGAAAATGTTTTAACATAGGTTGACTTAAAAGATGTCTACAGTCATTCTCAGACCCTGATTTTGACTTGTATTGACTGTAGGAGCTTCATTATGTCGAAAGGAATTCCAAACTACCTTGCTTTGAAAGCTCCATTGTAAGAACAAAAATGAAGATAACCAGTGAAGTATCTGTGGACTTCCGAATATGGGTACTTTACCAAAGTTGAAAAAGAGGATGTCATAAAGAAGACAGGAACAAGGTGTGTTTGATAAGTTACCTCTGATTGAGCTACGTTGATTCCAAAGTGCAGCAGTCACAAGGTCTAATTCACATGTAGGTCCTGGGTACAACCCCAAGTGCAACCAACCAGGACCAATGTTTTCCAGAGGCCAGTCAAGAACTATTGTTTGTTCCAGAAAGCAGTGTTGACGATCAATTCCTTTTCCTTGTAAAGCAGTGTTGACGATCAATTCCTTTTCCTTGTCCTCTGGTCATATTGTCAGGCAAGTTGGACAGCCTTATCACTGTCAAATCTGTCTCAATTGTTGTATTCAACTAGAGAAAGTCTTCTACACAACAAAGTGAAATTGTGAGGTAGTAAAATTGTTGATGTTATGGGTTTAAGTTTTAGAAAAATCTTTGCAATTGTACAAGAGGTGCAAAACCATTAAGTGAAAGAAAACAGTATGCAGCTGGCAAACCCCTTCGTCTGGAATAACACAACCGGATGATTGACTAAAATTGAGGAAACTGATCACCGCAAGACTTTCACAGACATGAGAAGTCACACTAAGTAAACAGATGGCATGTGCTGTGAGGTTCCATGGTGTAGCGGGCATCACGTCTGTTTCACACGCAGAAGGTCCTGGGTTCAAGTCCCAGTGGAACCAAAAGTTGTCCATCTTTTCTATTGTTTTAATAGAATAAGTTTTGACCAGCAGATCATTATCATTGAACCTCATATCATACAGCAAAGGAGGTTGTACCCCTTTTCCTGCATGAATTTCTCTTGTTTAAAAAAAGAAACATTACTTAAACATTTCAACAAAACTTAATAAAATTGTGAGTTATTAATTTGTTGATGCTGCAGATTTTGGTTTTTGAAAAATCTTTGAAACTGTACGAGGGCTACTATACACAAAATAAAAAGCAACAGTCCACAACAAGCAAACACCTTCTTTTCGATACATAACTGGATGAGTGTAAATAAGGAAATAATGGAAACTGCAAAACTTTTTTCACATTAAAAGCCACATTGACGTACACGGGTGTCTGTTATTGCATGGTTCCATGGTGTAGCGGGCATCACGTCTGCTTAACACGCAGAAGGTCCTGGGTTCAAACCCCAGTGGAACCATCATTCCCTGTATGTTCCTCACAAACAAAAACCTGCAACAATCATTCGAGTTGCTTCATCTTACATTGTAGAAGGGACAATATTTTAATGCGGTAATCTGCTGTTTGTTGTAGAAGTTACTAAGTTATAAATCTTGGCAAAACACTATGAAGTTGCATGAAGTTTTCAAATATTATATTCAAGGTTTACTTTAAGAAAATATTTTAACATAGGTTGACTTAAAAGATGTCTACAGTCATTCTCAGACCCTGATTTTGACTTGTATTGACTGTAGGAGCTTCATTATGTCGAAAGGAATTCCAAACTACCTTGCTTTGAAAGCTCCATTGTAAGAACAAAAATGAAGATAACCAGTGAAGTATCTGTGGACTTCCGAATATAGGTACTTTACCAAAGTTGAAAAAGAGGATGTCATAAAGAAGACAGGAACAAGGTGTGTTCGATAAGTTACCTCTGATTGAGCTACGTTGATTCCAAAGTGCAGCAGTCACAGGGTCTAATTCACATGTAGGTCCTGGGTACAACCCCAAGTGCAACCAACCAGGACCAATGTATTCCAGAGGCCAGTCAAGAACTATTGTTTGTTCCAGAAAGCAGTGTTGACGATCAATTCCTTTTCCTTGTCCTCTGGTCATATTGTCAGGCAAGTTGGACAGCCTTATCACTGTCAAATCTGTCTCAATTGTTGTATTCAACTAGAGAAAGTCTTCTACACAACAAAGTGAAATTGTGAGGTAGTAAAATTGTTGATGTTATGGGTTTAAGTTTTAGAAAAATCTTTGCAATTGTACAAGAGGTGCAAAACCATTAAGTGAAAGAAAACAGTATGCAGCTGGCAAACCCCTTCGTCTGGAATAACACAACCGGATGATTGAGTAAAATTGAGGAAACTGATCACCGCAAGACTTTCACAGACATGAGAAGTCACACTAAGTAAACAGATGGCATGTGCTGTGAGGTTCCATGGTGTAGCGGGCATCACGTCTGTTTCACACGCAGAAGGTCCTGGGTTCAAGTCCCAGTGGAACCAAAAGTTGTCCATCTTTTCTATTGTTTTGACCAGCAGATCATTATCATTGAACCTCATATCATACTGCAAAGGAGGTTGTACCCCTTTTCCTGCATGAATTTCTCTTGTTTAAAAAAAGAAACATTACTTAAACCTTTCAACAAAACTTAATAAAATTGTGAGTTATTAATTTGTTGATGCTGCAGATTTTGGTTTTTGAAAAATCTTTGAAACTGTACGAGGGCTACTATACACAAAATAAAAAGCAACAGTCCACAACAAGCAAACACCTTCTTTTCGATACATAACTGGATGAGTGTAAATAAGGAAATAATGGAAACTGCAAAACTTTTTTCACATTAAAAGCCACATTGACGTACACGGGTGTCTGTTATTGCATGGTTCCATGGTGTAGCGGGCATCACGTCTGCTTAACACGCAGAAGGTCCTGGGTTCAAACCCCAGTGGAACCATCATTCCCTGTATGTTCCTCACAAACAAAAACCTGCAACAATCATTCGAGTTGCTTCATCTTACATTGTAGAAGGGACAATATTTTAATGCGGTAATCTGCTGTTTGTTGTAGAAGTTACTAAGTTATAAATCTTGGCAAAACACTATGAAGTTGCATGAAGTTTTCAAAGATTGTATTCAAGGTTTACTTTAAGAAAATGTTTTAACATAGGTTGACTTAAAAGATGTCTACAGTCATTCTCAGACCCTGATTTTGACTTGTATTGACTGTAGGAGCTTCATTATGTCGAAAGGAATTCCAAACTACCTTGCTTTGAAAGCTCCATTGTAAGAACAAAAATGAAGATAACCAGTGAAGTATCTGTGGACTTCCGAATATAGGTACTTTACCAAAGTTGAAAAAGAGGATGTCATAAAGAAGACAGGAACAAGGTGTGTTTGATAAGTTACCTCTGATTGAGCTACGTTGATTCCAAAGTGCAGCAGTCACAAGGTCTAATTCACATGTAGGTCCTGGGTACAACCCCAAGTGCAACCAACCAGGACCAATGTTTTCCAGAGGCCAGTCAAGAACTATTGTTTGTTCCAGAAAGCAGTGTTGACGATCAATTCCTTTTCCTTGTCCTCTGGTCATATTGTCAGGCAAGTTGGACAGCCTTATCACTGTCAAATCTGTCTCAATTGTTGTATTCAACTAGAGAAAGTCTTCTACACAACAAAGTGAAATTGTGAGGTAGTAAAATTGTTGATGTTATGGGTTTAAGTTTTAGAAAAATCTTTGCAATTGTACAAGAGGTGCAAAACCATTAAGTGAAAGAAAACAGTATGCAGCTGGCAAACCCCTTCGTCTGGAATAACACAACCGGATGATTGAGTAAAATTGAGGAAACTGATCACCGCAAGACTTTCACAGACATGAGAAGTCACACTAAGTAAACAGATGGCATGTGCTGTGAGGTTCCATGGTGTAGCGGGCATCACGTCTGTTTCACACGCAGAAGGTCCTGGGTTCAAGTCCCAGTGGAACCAAAAGTTGTCCATCTTTTCTATTGTTTTAATAGAATAAGTTTTGACCAGCAGATCATTATCATTGAACCTCATATCATACAGCAAAGGAGGTTGTACCCCTTTTCCTGCATGAATTTCTCTTGTTTAAAAAAAGAAACATTACTTAAACCTTTCAACAAAACTTAATAAAATTGTGAGTTATTAATTTGTTGATGCTGCAGATTTTGGTTTTTGAAAAATCTTTGAAACTGTACGAGGGCTACTATACACAAAATAAAAAGCAACAGTCCACAACAAGCAAACACCTTCTTTTCGATACATAACTGGATGAGTGTAAATAAGGAAATAATGGAAACTGCAAAACTTTTTTCACATTAAAAGCCACATTGACGTACACGGGTGTCTGTTATTGCATGGTTCCATGGTGTAGCGGGCATCACGTCTGCTTAACACGCAGAAGGTCCTGGGTTCAAACCCCAGTGGAACCATCATTCCCTGTATGTTCCTCACAAACAAAAACCTGCAACAATCATTCGAGTTGCTTCATCTTACATTGTAGAAGGGACAATATTTTACTGCGGTAATCTGCTGTTTGTTGTAGAAGTTACTAAGTTATAAATCTTGGCAAAACACTATGAAGTTGCATGACGTTTTCAAAGATTGTATTCAAGGTTTACTTTAAGAAAATGTTTTAACATAGGTTGACTTAAAAGATGTCTACAGTCATTCTCAGACCCTGATTTTGACTTGTATTGACTGTAGGAGCTTCATTATGTCGAAAGGAATTCCAAACTACCTTGCTTTGAAAGCTCCATTGTAAGAACAAAAATGAAGATAACCAGTGAAGTATCTGTGGACTTCCGAATATGGGTACTTTACCAAAGTTGAAAAAGAGGATGTCATAAAGAAGACAGGAACAAGGTGTGTTTGATAAGTTACCTCTGATTGAGCTACGTTGATTCCAAAGTGCAGCAGTCACAAGGTCTAATTCACATGTAGGTCCTGGGTGCAACCAACCAGGACCAATGTTTTCCAGAGGCCAGTCAAGAACTATTGTTTGTTCCAGAAAGCAGTGTTGACGATCAATTCCTTTTCCTTGTCCTCTGGTCATATTGTCAGGCAAGTTGGACAGCCTTATCACTGTCAAATCTGTCTCAATTGTTGTATTCAACTAGAGAAAGTCTTCTACACAACAAAGTGAAATTGTGAGGTAGTAAAATTGTTGATGTTATGGGTTTAAGTTTTAGAAAAATCTTTGCAATTGTACAAGAGGTGCAAAACCATTAAGTGAAAGAAAACAGTATGCAGCTGGCAAACCCCTTCGTCTGGAATAACACAACCGGATGATTGACTAAAATTGAGGAAACTGATCACCGCAAGACTTTCACAGACATGAGAAGTCACACTAAGTAAACAGATGGCATGTGCTGTGAGGTTCCATGGTGTAGCGGGCATCACGTCTGTTTCACACGCAGAAGGTCCTGGGTTCAAGTCCCAGTGGAACCAAAAGTTGTCCATCTTTTCTATTGTTTTAATAGAATAAGTTTTGACCAGCAGATCATTATCATTGAACCTCATATCATACTACAAAGGAGGTTGTACCCCTTTTCCTGCATGAATTTCTCTTATTTAAAAAAAGAAACATTACTTAAACATTTCAACAAAACTTAATAAAATTGTGAGTTATTAATTTGTTGATGCTGCAGATTTTGGTTTTTGAAAAATCTTTGAAACTGTACGAGGGCTACTATACACAAAATAAAAAGCAACAGTCCACAACAAGCAAACACCTTCTTTTCGATACATAACTGGATGAGTGTAAATAAGGAAATAATGGAAACTGCAAAACTTTTTTCACATTAAAAGCCACATTGACGTACACGGGTGTCTGTTATTGCATGGTTCCATGGTGTAGCGGGCATCACGTCTGCTTAACACGCAGAAGGTCCTGGGTTCAAACCCCAGTGGAACCATCATTCCCTGTATGTTCCTCACAAACAAAAACCTGCAACAATCATTCGAGTTGCTTCATCTTACATTGTAGAAGGGACAATATTTTAATGCGGTAATCTGCTGTTTGTTGTAGAAGTTACTAAGTTATAAATCTTGGCAAAACACTATGAAGTTGCATGACGTTTTCAAAGATTGTATTCAAGGTTTACTTTAAGAAAATGTTTTAACATAGGTTGACTTAAAAGATGTCTACAGTCATTCTCAGACCCTGATTTTGACTTGTATTGACTGTAGGAGCTTCATTATGTCGAAAGGAATTCCAAACTACCTTGCTTTGAAAGCTCCATTGTAAGAACAAAAATGAAGATAACCAGTGAAGTATCTGTGGACTTCCGAATATAGGTACTTTACCAAAGTTGAAAAAGAGGATGTCATAAAGAAGACAGGAACAAGGTGTGTTTGATAAGTTACCTCTGATTGAGCTACGTTGATTCCAAAGTGCAGCAGTCACAAGGTCTAATTCACATGTAGGTCCTGGGTACAACCCCAAGTGCAACCAACCAGGACCAATGTTTTCCAGAGGCCAGTCAAGAACTATTGTTTGTTCCAGAAAGCAGTGTTGACGATCAATTCCTTTTCCTTGTCCTCTGGTCATATTGTCAGGCAAGTTGGACAGCCTTATCACTGTCAAATCTGTCTCAATTGTTGTATTCAACTAGAGAAAGTCTTCTACACAACAAAGTGAAATTGTGAGGTAGTAAAATTGTTGATGTTATGGGTTTAAGTTTTAGAAAAATCTTTGCAATTGTACAAGAGGTGCAAAACCATTAAGTGAAAGAAAACAGTATGCAGCTGGCAAACCCCTTCGTCTGGAATAACACAACCGGATGATTGAGTAAAATTGAGGAAACTGATCACCGCAAGACTTTCACAGACATGAGAAGTCACACTAAGTAAACAGATGGCATGTGCTGTGAGGTTCCATGGTGTAGCGGGCATCACGTCTGTTTCACACGCAGAAGGTCCTGGGTTCAAGTCCCAGTGGAACCAAAAGTTGTCCATCTTTTCTATTGTTTTAATAGAATAAGTTTTGACCAACAGATCATTATCATTGAACCTCATATCATACAGCAAAGGAGGTTGTACCCCTTTTCCTGCATGAATTTCTCTTGTTTAAAAAAAGAAACATTACTTAAACCTTTCAACAAAACTAATAAAATTGTGAGTTATTAATTTGTTGATGCTGCAGATTTTGGTTTTTGAAAAATCTTTGAAACTGTACGAGGGCTACTATACACAAAATAAAAAGCAACAGTCCACAACAAGCAAACAGCTCCTTTTCGATACATAACTGGATGAGTGTAAATAAGGAAATAATTGAAACTGCAAAACTTTTTTCACATTAAAAGCCACATTGACGTACACGGGTGTCTGTTATTGCATGGTTCCATGGTGTAGCGGGCATCACGTCTGCTTAACACGCAGAAGGTCCTGGGTTCAAACCCCAGTGGAACCATCATTCCCTGTATGTTCCTCACAAACAAAAACCTGCAACAATCATTCGAGTTGCTTCATCTTACATTGTAGAAGGGACAATATTTTAATGCGGTAATCTGCTGTTTGTTGTAGAAGTTACTAAGTTATAAATCTTGGCAAAACACTATGAAGTTGCATGACGTTTTCAAAGATTGTATTCAAGGTTTACTTTAAGAAAATGTTTTAACATAGGTTGACTTAAAAGATGTCTACAGTCATTCTCAGACCCTGATTTTGACTTGTATTGACTGTAGGAGCTTCATTATGTCGAAAGGAATTCCAAACTACCTTGCTTTGAAAGCTCCATTGTAAGAACAAAAATGAAGATAACCAGTGAAGTATCTGTGGACTTCCGAATATAGGTACTTTACCAAAGTTGAAAAAGAGGATGTCATAAAGAAGACAGGAACAAGGTGTGTTTGATAAGTTACCTCTGATTGAGCTACGTTGATTCCAAAGTGCAGCAGTCACAAGGTCTAATTCACATGTAGGTCCTGGGTACAACCCCAAGTGCAACCAACCAGGACCAATGTTTTCCAGAGGCCAGTCAAGAACTATTGTTTGTTCCAGAAAGCAGTGTTGACGATCAATTCCTTTTCCTTGTCCTCTGGTCATATTGTCAGGCAAGTTGGACAGCCTTATCACTGTCAAATCTGTCTCAATTGTTGTATTCAACTAGAGAAAGTCTTCTACACAACAAAGTGAAATTGTGAGGTAGTAAAATTGTTGATGTTATGGGTTTAAGTTTTAGAAAAATCTTTGCAATTGTACAAGAGGTGCAAAACCATTAAGTGAAAGAAAACAGTATGCAGCTGGCAAACCCCTTCGTCTGGAATAACACAACCGGATGATTGACTAAAATTGAGGAAACTGATCACCGCAAGACTTTCACAGACATGAGAAGTCACACTAAGTAAACAGATGGCATGTGCTGTGAGGTTCCATGGTGTAGCGGGCATCACGTCTGTTTCACACGCAGAAGGTCCTGGGTTCAAGTCCCAGTGGAACCAAAAGTTGTCCATCTTTTCTATTGTTTTAATAGAATAAGTTTTGACCAGCAGATCATTATCATTGAACCTCATATCATACAGCAAAGGAGGTTGTACCCCTTTTCCTGCATGAATTTCTCTTGTTTAAAAAAAGAAACATTACTTAAACCTTTCAACAAAACTTAATAAAATTGTGAGTTATTAATTTGTTGATGCTGCAGATTTTGGTTTTTGAAAAATCTTTGAAACTGTACGAGGGCTACTATACACAAAATAAAAAGCAACAGTCCACAACAAGCAAACACCTTCTTTTCGATACATAACTGGATGAGTGTAAATAAGGAAATAATGGAAACTGCAAAACTTTTTTCACATTAAAAGCCACATTGACGTACACGGGTGTCTGTTATTGCATGGTTCCATGGTGTAGCGGGCATCACGTCTGCTTAACACGCAGAAGGTCCTGGGTTCAAACCCCAGTGGAACCATCATTCCCTGTATGTTCCTCACAAACAAAAACCTGCAACAATCATTCGAGTTGCTTCATCTTACATTGTAGAAGGGACAATATTTTAATGCGGTAATCTGCTGTTTGTTGTAGAAGTTACTAAGTTATAAATCTTGGCAAAACACTATGAAGTTGCATGACGTTTTCAAAGATTGTATTCAAGGTTTACTTTAAGAAAATGTTTTAACATAGGTTGACTTAAAAGATGTCTACAGTCATTCTCAGACCCTGATTTTGACTTGTATTGACTGTAGGAGCTTCATTATGTCGAAAGGAATTCCAAACTACCTTGCTTTGAAAGCTCCATTGTAAGAACAAAAATGAAGATAACCAGTGAAGTATCTGTGGACTTCCGAATATAGGTACTTTACCAAAGTTGAAAAAGAGGATGTCATAAAGAAGACAGGAACAAGGTGTGTTTGATAAGTTACCTCTGATTGAGCTACGTTGATTCCAAAGTGCAGCAGTCACAGGGTCTAATTCACATGTAGGTCCTGGGTACAACCCCAAGTGCAACCAACCAGGACCAATGTTTTCCAGAGGCCAGTCAAGAACTATTGTTTGTTCCAGAAAGCAGTGTTGACGATCAATTCCTTTTCCTTGTCCTCTGGTCATATTGTCAGGCAAGTTGGACAGCCTTATCACTGTCAAATCTGTCTCAATTGTTGTATTCAACTAGAGAAAGTCTTCTACACAACAAAGTGAAATTGTGAGGTAGTAAAATTGTTGATGTTATGGGTTTAAGTTTTAGAAAAATCTTTGCAATTGTACAAGATGTGCAAAACCATTAAGTGAAAGAAAACAGTATGCAGCTGGCAAACCCCTTCGTCTGGAATAACACAACCGGATGATTGACTAAAATTGAGGAAACTGATCACCGCAAGACTTTCACAGACATGAGAAGTCACACTAAGTAAACAGATGGCATGTGCTGTGAGGTTCCATGGTGTAGCGGGCATCACGTCTGCTTAACACGCAGAAGGTCCTGGGTTCAAACCCCAGTGGAACCATCATTCCCTGTATGTTCCTCACAAACAAAAACCTGCAACAATCATTCGAGTTGCTTCATCTTACATTGTAGAATGGACAATATTTTAATGCGGTAATCTGCTGTTTGTTGTAGAAGTTACTAAGTTATAAATTTTGGCAAAACACTATGAAGTTGCATGACATTTTCAAAGATTGTATTCG
>JBBPBX010081244.1:0-15993 GCA_038048925.1 Garcialebias charrua | reverse complement strand
TATATATACACACACATACATATATATATATGTGTGTGTGTGTGTGTTTGTATGTATGTGTGTGTGTTTAAAGTAGTACCTCGCTATTTCGTGATTTATTTTTCACGGACTTGCTCTATCGCAGTTTTTCAAAGTAAGATTGGACATGACACACAACTGGCTGATTGATGGATGAGCGCACGATCTGCATGGAATTTGTATATAAAAAAATTATTTAAAATCATTTAAAACCTGTTGCAACTTCCTCCCTCACCTCCTTTATTTTTTTATTTTTTTAACAAGTACATTACATAAGGAATGGGTTCGGTGTCAGCAAGTAGTTAGCCACCAGAAACTACTTCAATATAAGAAAGTGGTTTGCCTGAAAAAAGACGGATAAACAACATGGCACATATTGTTTGTTGTTAAAATATGCAATAAAACTGAAATAATAAAAGTAGAAACAAAACAAACATGTTTCACCATTTGATAAAATCAGTGCAAAGATGCAGTAAAGGAGGAGACACAATGGCTCAGACTTAGACTTAAAGGTATTGTGACATGATGTTGGAAATTTGCATATTTGTCAGAACATACAGTATATATCTTATATCATTGAGCTCTGTTCGTTTTTGCAAAATAAATTATAAATACTGTATATTAAAATTTTATTCTAAATTATGGTAATTTTTTCTCTGGGATCCGCCCCTAAAATTCCTCGCATTTCCGCAATACGTCATCACCAGTCATCAGTGACGTGACCACGGGAAGAAGGCAGAGCCTTGCCCGTTTGTTTGGTGTGTTAACTGCTTGCCATACTCATTCATTTCCTGAAGGATCGCCTCTTTTTATTTGCTTTTATTTGTGTAACTTGAAAAATGCCGTCACGTTGTAGCGCATTTGGGTGTTGTAATATCAGCAGTGAACAAGTGAGCCTTCACAAATTTCCAAAAGATGAGAAACTTCGACAAGAATGGACCAGACAAGGACAAGGACCGGTGGGTTCCAGGAGTCGTATGTCTGCAGCGACCATTTCACTGCCGATTGTTTTCAGCACCTGGTATAAAAGAATCTTTAGGATTACCAGTAAGATTCAGAAGACTTTTAAAACCGGATGCTATTCCTACTATTTTTAAAAGAAAATCTACAGAAGAAAGTCCCACAGCTACCATGTCAAAACAACGCAGGGACCGTCGGAAGACTGTCCAGGAGATGAGTAAGTCTTTGTGTAAACATAATCGGAGGTGTGTAGTGTTTTAGATTATAAACTATTTATTTTACGTGAGTTCATGTTGTTTTACTTTATACACTGTGAGTGTATAAAGCCAATTATCACGGCAAATTCTTTAGGTTCGCTGCTAACAAGCTAGCCGAATCAGATAGCTAACACAATAGCCGAGACACAGGCCACGTTGCTATGTATGTATTTTTAAATTATGTCTGCGCGATCAGGTAACATCTGTAGTTTGTTTTTATTCGGGGAGAGTCTATTAATGAGAGTTTTGGATGATTTACAGTCTTAAAATGATATCTCAGACGCGATTGGACATGCTCCGCCATTATTATTTAAATGCGCGTTGGAGCGTGCCTTCCCGTTGTCACGTTTTGCGGAAATGCGCAGATTTTTAGGGGCGTGTCCCAGATAAAAAACTACCATAACTTGGAATGAAATTTTTATATATTTATAATTTATTTTGCAAAAACGAACAGAGCTGAATGATATAAGATACAGTATATATGTTCTGACAAATATGCAAATTTACAACATCATGTCACAATACCTTTAACCGAGCACTCATTGAGAAAAGTCACGTCAACGTCTCCAAAAGTAATGTCATAAAAAGTTGTTAGATTTGTTTTTAGTCACTTTTTTGAAAAAGTCACCTGGTTTGAAGTATATGAGTGTGAAAATCACTAAATTGGCATTCTTGCTGTAGTTCACAGGCTAATGTTTGCTAAATCCACAGCTCTGTCCCCTAACCTGATTGAAATGAAGTGTTTTTTTTAGATTTCTCATAGTTATGTTTATAATGTACATTTTTTAATCACTTTTCTCTCATGGCCTTTTATGTGACAAAGACTGCAAAGATGCATGTAAATGTTTGTGAGGCTCCTGGGAGAGGGGCATTATGGGTATCTGCAGGTTACTGAGAAGCACACGCACAAATTCCTCTCATGCCTCGGTGAGTCAGATGCTGGTGGGAGGCAGGCTCCGAACAGACTCAGACAATCAGAAACAACCTGAACAGAAGGATAAAAGAAGGATCCACACGGCAGTCCCTGTCCTCCTGAGTGCTCCAGACAGATCATCTCTTCTATGTCTGAATGCAAATGGGCTTTTTTTAAAATTATAACTTGCATTAAAGCAAAATCCTAAAAACGTGTGACAAATCAAAAAAAATATCTTTAACAAAAATGTTTTTAAAGTCCAGAAAAATAGCATTGAAAAAAGTGTTTTTCACACTTTTCTACAAAAGAATGAAACATTACTGTCACTATGATTATTATTTATTATTTTATATATATATATATATATATATATAAAAACTCTGATTTCCTCCCATAGTCAAAAAACATGCATGTTTAGGCTGCCTTCAGGTTTGGGCCACCACTGGAAAAAAAATCTTCAATCTTAAATTGGATCTGCCTAATTAAATAAAGGTTAATAAATAAATAAATAAAATGACTAACTTTAATCGCAGTGATCGTGATATATCTAGCAAAGTTAAGTCTATTGTTATTATTATCATTATTATTATTATTTCAATCCATCCAGAGGACCTGGCTTAATTTTGTTGGATTTTTCTACCTGGATTACTGATGCATGCATCAGGATGTGACCATGATATAATTGTAGATTTTTGTAATCGCCACAAGAAAAATCGGGCACTGATTATCATTAATGCTCAGCGCATCACTGCCTGTACAATTACAACTGACTCACTTTTGGAGCCGATCCTTTTCTAGATGGCTGCCGCAACTAATCAACATTAGCCAACACAGTACTGGATAATAAAATACAGTAAATTTACAGAGAGCATGGCACAACAAGAAGTAGTTTGACCAACAGGTCTCCTTGTGTGAATAGAGCACAGTCCGCTGCCCTCACGCATCCTAACACCCCCGCCCAGTCAACAACTACTGGCACTAACGTAGCGCTATAGGCTAGTGAGGCGCAATACATATGCGCTAACTTAGCTGCTACACAAGTAGTGCTCCGCTTCTCTCATGCATCCTAACCCCCACCCATCAGCGACTACTAGCACTAACATAGCGTTAAGCTAGCACACAACACAGAGGTGTTTCTCCCTCCTCCCCTCTCCCCGTCCATGAAAAACTCTGAAGAGATGAGCGCCCTGCCAAGCCAAGTGACCAAGCGGAAACACTGCATGCTGTGTGGCAAGTTGTTGTAGGTAACCAGGAAAACCCGGAGTGGACTTTTAGTGATATGAGTATTTTTCTATTAAAGAAGACCACATATTGGTTATTTAAATTTTTATGGTATTTCTGTGGGCTATTTAGACCATATTCATTCAATTTAATGCACAAAATAATTCTTAGATAATAAAATATCCACTTTCTAGTTATGCATTTTCTGACTTCCATTCTAAGCCACCGGTTTATGATAATGAGCTCTGAAGGCCACGCCCTACAAAAATCTGTTTACATTTACTCCGCCCTCTGAAACAGCCAGTATCTCTAATATGTCGTTGTTTTAAAATTAGCTCTTTTTTAATTACTCATTTGACTTACTGTTAGTGCTAGCTTAAGATAACTTACTGAAAGCCGTCTTCGCGCGCCGCCATTTGCAGCTCCTTTTAGCATTAGCCCACCTCCGAGGCTAATGATAGCTCTTCCTCCTCCGGCACACCGCCAGTTAACCGCTCGTTGCATGCGGCGCTTTTGGGAGCGATCGCTGCTTCAGTCCACACACACACAAAGTTCACCGAGTGTCTCCAGTTAATTTATCCGTATGAGGCAACCTCTGACCGGACCCCACGGACCTCAAAAGCCAGCAGCTCCCGCACGCAGATGGTCCCTTCGCCGGCGGTCTGCTCGTTTTATTTCTGCCGGCTGCGCGTTGGGAGCGATCGCTAAAAATTGAACTAAAACGTAAAAATAACAATTATACTTTATTTATAAAGCCATTTAAAACAACCACAGCTGCAACAAAGTGCTGTACACATGAAATTAAGAACATTTAAACAAAAGATGAGATGAAATCAGGAATCAGGTGAGGGGCTGGACTCAGGTTTGGTGTGGGTTGTGGCTGCGGTTTGTGACGTCACAAACTGCAGGAAGTGAGAACGAGACAAATCTATCACAGACAAATAAATCTAATTAGAGTAAATAAACCACTGGGTGCATTTCTTTGGCCTTAGGACTGTTTTTTTATGAACTACATACCCAAAGTTGAGTAAAAAAACCATTAAAAAGTGAATTTTGAATCTGTGGTCCCCTTTAATCAAGTGGAATGGATTTATTCATGAAGAATGAAGTCAGCGAACCAGTTACTTCTCACAGTTCCAGGAATTGTCTTAAACGCAGAGGTGACAGGGCCTTTTCTGTAGCAGGCCCAAGACTTTGGAACGAGTTACCTCTGCTCATCAGACAGGCCCCCTCCCTCTCGGTTTTCAAATCCCGTTTAAAGAACCCACTACTATTCCATTGCTTTCAACACCAGATGATCTGTGTTTGGTCTTTATATTTATAATCTGCATCAATTTTATGTCTATACAGTATTCTGTTTTTGTACTTCATTTTGTATGTTGCCTATGGGTTGCCTGTTGTCTGCTTGTTCGCACAGCACTTTGGTTGGCATTGTTGCTGTTTTAAGTGCTCTATAAATAAAATGGTATGGTATGGTATTATTTACATGAATACTCCTACAAGCACCCTGCTTATTTGTTGGATGCTGTCTATCATATCATGGTGCGCTAAGATTCATAACTGGCTGTAACTACCGTACTCACCACTGCACCCTGTTCACTGGTTAACTGGTCATCAACTTCACGCAGACTCTCTCACTGGTACATTTTCATCTTTCAATCACTTCTTGGTCTGCTGCCTTCATACATCTCCTCCTTTTGTCACTTTGTTAGTGCAGCTAGAGCGTACGCTGTCAGGACATAATTACTTGCAGTATACCCCCAGTGCGGACCGAATTTGGCAAAAGGGCCTTCTCTTACTCCATTCCTGTTTCCTGGAATATTTTGCAAAACGATTTGAAGTTGTCGACTTTGACCACTCTAAGGAATTTGAAACAACTGTTAAGGCCCAGGCAGAGCTCTGCGTACGGCCTGTACGCCGCTCTACACGCGTGTTCTGTGCGCACGCGTTCACAAGCACAGCTCTGTGTTCGTTCTTGCGTTAAATGCTCGCGTTTTTGCTCCAAATTCTTGATGTCATTTGAGCAGCTGTGCGCAGAGCATTTACCTACGGGACACTGACACGCCTACTGAATTGATTGACAGGTCGGGTGGGGGAAAAAAAGGCACGAGCTGGCTCAGGCTGCAGCCACTGTGGTGTTCTAAACTTTATATGTTAATAAAAAGTTCTATAAAATAAAAATAAAAACAGGGAGATCTGGTCCTGCAGCCCAAACATCAGACAGGAAATCTGCAGAGCCTCGCGCAGCCATGTAGGACCCGAGTTTAATTCGCTCGTGACAAATTCATTCATTTCACATCATTTCAGTCATGGAGTCAACGGAGGATGAAGCGATCACTTGACTTTTGGCAAAAAAAACAAAAGAAAAGGCCAGATCAGGGATGAAGAAGGGGAATTTAATACATTTGTGTCACATACAAAACAGTCCGGCGTCGGGCAGTTTATTGTGAGACAACGCGCCTCTTGTACGCGGTTGTAAAATTTGAGCTTTGCGCATGCGTGCCCTGCGGGGCTACGCTTGTGCCTCTGCGTACGTACGGCGTACAGCGGCGTACTGCCTTATGCAGAGCTCTGCCGGGGCCTTTAAGTTCATGCCAAAAACCAACGCAACATGTTCCTGTTTTCAGTACTGTACTTTTCATTTTCTTCCACTTATCTGGGGTTGGGTCACGGAGTAGCAGCCTACGTAGGGAGGCCCAGACTTCCTTCTCCCCAGCCATTTGGGCCAGCTCCTCCAGGGGTATCCCAAGGCGTTCCCAGACCAGCCAAGAAACATAGTCACTCCAACGTGTCCTGGGTCTTCTTCTGGGTCTCTTCCCGGTGGGACGTGTCTGGACCTTAACAGGGAGGCGTCCAGGAGGCATCCTAACCAGATGCCTGAGCCACCTCAACTGGCTCCTCTTGAAGCAGCGGCTCTACCTTGAGTTCCTTCTGGATGACTGAGCTTCTCACTCTATCTCTAAGGGATAGCCCAGACACCCTGCGGAGAAAACCCATTTCCACCGCTTGTATCCGTTATCTCGTTCTTTTGGTCACAACCCAAAGCTCATGACCAAAGATGAGGGTAATGTAGATGGAACGGTAAATTGAGAGCTTTGCCTTTTGACTCAATTCTCTCTTCACCACGACAGACTGGTACAACACCCACTTCACTGCAGACTCACATCGCACCTATCTGCCTGTTGATCTTTCGTTCCATTTTTCCCTCATTCGTGAACAAGACCTCATAGGTACCTAAACTCCTCCCCTTTGGGGCAGGACCTCCTCCCCAACCTGGAGAAAGCACTCTACCTTTTTCTGGCTCTCAAGACCATGGGCTCGGATTTGGAGGAACTGATCCTCATCCTGTGACTGATGTACAATTTTTTTTAAACATGGGCAAAAAAAATGTTGAGGCCCTGCACGTCACACAAGGAAACTGAAAATTATTGTGATAGTTTTGAGACATTATGGAACTTCCTTTGTGATTACCAACCTTAATTTGTTAGCACGTGCCTTAGCCCAGTGAGATACAGACTTTATGGTTAAGGCGTTGCCCTCAATACTGGATCTGAGCAGGTCATCCGGTAAATGCTACGGTTGATGTGCAGCTTGGTGTGAAAAATCATCTTTCAGCTCGGTGAACTGCTTAGTACATCAGCGTGTAAATGATGTGGAGCCACTTTCCTTGTGTTGTTGTGAGTTTTACGAAATGTAAATGTCATATCATAAACACACTCTTTGTTTTAAATCTTGCAACAATTGGTTAGCATTACTGTAGATGCTATCAAATGGCACAGCCTAATCTGGTGTTAAAAAATTTTTTTTACATGCACAGTGGCCCATACTTTATATCCACCTGCTTCCCTTTTACAGCTTTTTGTCCTCTCACTTGCTTCATGTACCGTAGCAGGTATTTTCACTCCGCCAATACAGCCTATAAAAAAACAAAGGTTTGCTCTTTATGTGCCACCTTGAATAAATGAAAGCAGACTGACTCATTGCAGTTTTCTCACACTTCTCGCATGTTCAAAGCTCACAGAAGCCTGAACAATACTGGCCTCGGTCTCTGCAGTTAGGTTGCTTCTCTTCCGTTTCCGAGAAGCAGATCATAATAACACCGAGATGTTCCTCAGGGATCTGTGCCAAGGACTTCTTAAAGGCTTTTTAAAACCCCTTTCAGTTGATGAACTTCAGAGACTGTAGAACTCTGTAAATATAATGGTGCGTCTCTGGCTTCATATCCTGCTATTATTCTCCATCTCCCTCTTGCCTTGGCAGGCCCCGAGCAGAGAGCTAATGTGGGTCAGAGCACTGACTGCAGAGGGGAGCCTATCCCCATTACAGTCGATACCACTGGGACCACAAAAGCCTTTCATGTTCGTCTTTGACCTGAAAGGTAAATACACTCCAGATGCAATTTGCATGGATGGCAGGCAGAAAAAGATCAGCGTTACGCCTCCTTGAGGCTAAAACAGGATTAAATCCTGAATAATGAGCAGCTCATTACAGCAACTGAAACGACTGATTCTGAAGGTCTGATTATTTATCAGTACTGTAGTAATAAGATTCACAAACTACTGTGCCACCTTTATCTTACACAACTGAGCAGGAACATTTTTATGACCAAACACAAATCCACAAAACATGTTTTTAAGACAATTTCAAATGATCACAGCCACCTATGTTTTCACCTGGCTGTGTATTTGTTTGCATGTCTGTCAATTCGCAAAATATCTCTGATATCGGTCTTTTGCACGTGACGTCACGGCTCATATCTTTTTGCACTTACGGTCGCCATTTTCCGGGGATACCCGTTCATTTAAACAGAGGAAGTCCATGTTAAACACAGTGCGATACAGAACAATAACATCAGCAAAATGCAAACTAAATATAAAAATGAGCAGAAGCCTTATAGAGAGAAACTCAACCTTGAAGCCAGAGAACGTTACATGGTGAAGTTAGCTTCAATTAACAACATTGATCCTTACGAGGTAGCAGCTAAGGCATGGACTTCCTCTGTTTAACTGAACGGGTATCCCCGGAAAATGGCGACCGGGAGTGAAAAATGTCACGTGTCTGCAAAAGACCGATTAACAAAACTCTCAGAATGTAATAACTGGATGTGTATCTACAAGCAAGTAACCTTTGGGGTCAACTCTATTCAAGATGGCCACCACAGCCTTATCAAACCTTAAACATAAAAGTGTCTTTGGTGTGGCCGATTTTCCAGGTACTGAGCTAAAGCTTGGTGTGGTCATATAGCTGAGACCGACTCCCAACAGAAACCCTTGGTGCTCACAGATCATGCAAGATCTGCTTTTAAAACTTTACCATTAGCTATTGGCATCTACTCTGCTTGTCTGTTAGCAAAATAGCTCATTAAACATTGAATTAATTTTAATGAATCTCTGAGAATCTCCTCAGGCGGCTGAGGCGAGCTGGACTGGGAAGCTCAGCCCTCACCTCCTTCTACAGGTGTGCAGTGGAGAGCTGTGCTCCAGCATCAACGTGCGGCATGGAGGCTGCACAGCTGCAGAAAGAAAAGCTCTGCAGAGAGTGGTGAAGGCTGCACAGAAGATGTTGCAGTCAGCCTCCCCAACATCTACACCTCCAGATGTAGAAAGAGGGCCACCTGCATCATGAAGGACCCCACACACCCAGCACACACTTTTTGCCCTGCTCCCCTCAGGCAGAAGGTTGAGGAGCATTAAGTGTGGAACCACCATGCTGAGGAACAGCTTCTACCCTGAGGCTGTTAGACTCATGAATATCTAACCAGGATAATCACTAGCTATGTTTACATGGGCAAAATTTTGTGACCGGATTGAAATGTGCTCTGATTGCATAATTAGATAGTACTGTTTACATGGGCTCAATCCGTTCATGACAAGCGTTTACATGCAGCAGGCTTTTATTCTGACCAGAAGAACAGACATGCGCAGAGTGGTACACTCCCCCTTTAAAAAAAAAAAACGAAGAGGAAGTTGCTTTCGTGAAAACCACAGAAGAAGTTACTTCCGGGACGAAAGTAAACAGATGCGCCAAAAATGGACCCGCGCCAGATTGTAATGACGGCAATGGAGTTTTACTGCACTCCCTGATTGAGCTACAGGCAAGCAACGCATGCTTTTAGTCTTTTTTATTCTCAAGATGAGAGCGCTGGAAAAGGAGACATGTAGGGGAGGGGTGCGCTGCCGCGCGCAGCGCACATGCGCAGTCAGGACAGTTTTCACGGTCCGATAAAAGGAACAGATCAAGTGTTTACATGCTCACCCTATCTGGTTACTGATTGGCGTAAACCAACCGTTTCGATCTGATTACAAATTAGGTCAGATCACGCCGAATACACAAAAAATAACCCGAACGGGGTGTTTACACGACGCACTTTTGTTCCGATCGGCCGTTTGATCTGATTACTTATGTCCATGTAAACATAGCTAATGTAATGCCACGTGGCTGTTGATATGTGCTGCTGACCATCCATGCTGCTGATTATTTAATGTTGCTGTGTTCATTGGTCCTCGTCTGCTCACATAGACTCATGTTCGTGCTTCTGTTGTTTTGACACATTCTTTTTGTACTATTAGTGCTTATACATTCTTAGTTCATGACTCGGATCTTACTAATGTTTCTTTCCTTTACAATTTGTATTTTTGTTGGATGCAACTGGGACCCTGTGTACATGGTTTCGTCCCACCTCATGTCCCACATGTGGTGTGTACGACAAACAAATCTCTGAATCTCTGAGAACTGGTTAGGTGTTTATGACTGATTTAACTTTTGGAGTCAGCCTAAATCAAGATGGCTGCCACAGCCAACGAATGTTAGCAAACAGAAAAATGGATATACAGTGGTCCCACATTTATCGCTGGGAATCCGTACCCTGAAGACCCGCTAGAGGTGAAAAACCACGAAGTAGGAATACAGTACAAGTACTGTAGTAAGTAGTACTGCATGTCAGGATTGCAGCTCCCTGCCTCCTCTGCTCTCAGCCACCTGCAAGCGTTCTTGGCCACGCCCACTTCTCTGCTCTGCACAGTGAACAGCTGATCAGCTGCAGCAGGAAGTTTATCCTGCAGTATGGGTTGCACAAAGGTGCAGGAGGTGCTAAATAATTAAAAATAATTAATTTTAAATAAAAAATTCCATGCTGATCGTGTGGCTCATTTGTGTGTCCTGTCCAATCTTATGAAAAATAAATAAATAAAATAAAAAACACAATAGAGTGAGTCTGTGAAAAACAAACCGCCAAGTAGTGAGGGACTACTGTAACTCAACCTTTACAGATAAATACAGTAGGTAATTTAGGCGTGGCAGTAGCTGAGAGTCATTCCCCTCACATTCTCTAACAACTAGCACATCTAGCAAGATCTCAGATCATCACAGATTAGAGTGAGTGTAATTTGTACATTTTGGACCAAACAACTGTAAACTTGTCCCTTCCGGATGATCTTAGTTTAAAACTCTGGCTTGAAAAGCCATATGCATTCTTTCAAGGAATGCCAGGCCTTTAATTAAACAAACATTCTTCATCTGATTGGCACTGAATTTGTTCAAGAAATATAATAAAATAAAAATGGATTCTGCAGAATGAGATTTATCATCATCTGCTCTTCTCATTTTTCTTCTTACAACCTGAAGCAAAGATTTGATGCAGTCTCCAGAGATTTCATAAACTCACTTCCGTCGAACCATACAACTCTCAACCCACATGCTTCATCTTCCATTTTCACTTTTCACCCCCTGTAAATAAACTTTGATAAGCAATATTATATATATATATATATACAGTATATATATATATATATATATATATACAGTATATATATGTACAGTATATATATGACACACCAGCAGACAGGTGCATGAAAGAAATGCAAATCTAACTCCCCATAGCAGTTTTTTTTTTAAAGTTCAGGTCTCACAGTTCAATGATTCATAAGTAAACACGCTCAAATGACATTTGCTGCGTTTGCTGTCAGCATCTCATATTGCAGCAGCCGGCGCGTCAGGCTCAAAGGACATCTATCTCAGAGATGTCAAAGCCTTTGACAATGCTCCGAGTTTCACACCTTGAGATTAGAACTGCATGGTGGTCAGCATGTGAGAGTGAACTCTACCAGGTCATTGAAATCTCCCACCATGCATCCTTAATGTACTGCAGCCATGCACTCCCACTGCAACAAACAACAGATTATTTTTAACAACTTGCAGAAATGAAAGGTTTAATATTCCTTGAAAGAATGCAAATCAGTGTTTTAGACTACGACCACATAAAGTAAAAAAAAAAATGATGGAGTTGTAGTTGTTTTGATAATGATGGTTTGAAAAGAATCATGTGGAATCCTTATGCAGTACCACAAGCTGTCGGTCTCAAAGTACTGTGTGTTGTGAATAAGTCTCAGCTGCAACAGTGTCAGATTTTAACTCGATATCGGTAAATTGTAAATTGTTATGGCCATTTATGTGTTTTCAAAGTCAGTTGGCTGTGGCAGCCATCTTTAACAGGATTGACCCTTAAAGTTATTCAGTTGTAGAAGTTCATCTAATGTCTAGTTTCTGCAAGTTTCATTTAAATTCATCCAGTGTTTCATGAGATATTTTGCTAACGTACAAACAGGATCAACTCCAACAGTAAATGCAACAGTTTAAAGCAAATATCTCACACAACGAGTACCACTTGGATTATTTGATGTGGATGACTCTTAGGTAGCACCACACCAAATTTTAGCAAAACATCTGATATATTGACAAAATTATAACAATTTTGGTTGTATCTAATTTTTGTTGGGTGTGCCGTCCATCTTGGATGGGGTCTGCTCTAAAAGTTAATCATTTGTAGAGGTTCACACAAGGATTCTTCGCTGAATGCTTTGTTAATATCCATTCAGTGGTTCATTAAATATTTTGCTAACAGACAGATTTGTCTTCAAAGCGTTCAGAGCAATTTTCAAAAGAAAGTAATTCGTGATCAATTAGTGCTCAGAACCAGTTTTGGGCATCAATCTCAGCTACTAACACCCCACATTTTAAGTCACTATCTGTAAAATTGACTGAGTTATAGCCAGATCTTTATTTTTTTATTTTAGATGGCTGTGCCAGCTAACTTGCATGGGGTCGACGCTAAAAGTTAATCAGCTACAGAAGACCATTGTATGATAACTTTCAGCAAGTTTCATTAGAATTGGTTCAGTGGTTCATTAGATATTTTGCTAACAGACACACACACACACACACACACACACACAGACATTAGCGTCCACCTTCACTTTTCAGGCCACAATAAATTATAATGAAATGCAGCATTGCAGGACAGTTTCCCTGTTTAGTCACAAAGCAGATGGTGACCCGGCTTTTCTTCAGCAGCTGATTCAGAGCTACTACGCGTCGCAATAAAATACATTAGACATTTAGATAACCGCCCCATTAGCACCAGCGATGCTGTTTCAACTCTGCGAAGGCTTAAACACCAAGCCAGAGGCAATCTGTTCATTAGTGAAGCTGAATTCCTGAGATCCCAAAATAAACTGTAGCTGCCAGTAACAGACGTTTAGCTTTCTTCAGCTAAGAAATTAATCAGCAACTAAATCCATTTCACAACATTTCTGCGTGAACCAAAGAGTCTGAAGAGCCAGCGTGAACGCGTGCCATTTGAGACCCGGCTGTTTTTCAGATTAGAGATGTTACGACCAACAAAGACAAACAAGATGGTTTATTTCACGAAGGACTCGTTTTTTCATCTCAGAGCAGAAAAAAAATCTCTGACTGCACGTCGGTGCGTCCTTTAGATTTTGCGTTGTTTTTTTTTTTAGATACGACACATTGGCACAGTAGGGGGAGTGGTGGCGCAGAGGTTAGAGATGGTGGGCCTGTGATCGGAAGATCGCCGGTTCAAGCCCCAGTACCGACAACATAAAAAAAATGTGGGTGGACAAAGGTGAAACATCCACACCTGCCTCCACCCTCATTTGCCCCACTCTGGGCGATCTGCTCCCTAAAACAGATCTCTCTTGAAAATGAGTTCTCGTGGCTCAATGAGACTACCTGGATAAATAAAGGGTAAATGAAAATGAAAAAAAAAAAAAGTGTGGCTGTAAATTCTCTGCACGCTCTCGAGTGATTTGATTGACTCGTCTGCTTTGAATTGCTGTGATCCATGAGCATAAAGTGTATTATCATCATAAAGCCTTTGTCTGTCTGAGATGTGACTTTCACGCAGATGTCTGGAATTTTGTTGTTAAATTCATCAAAACGCTGCAAACCTGAAACAGTTTTTTTCTGGTACACTATGTCACCAGTCAGTTCTTCAAGGATTTTTTGGCATGAAATCTCCTCAGTGACAAATTCAGCAGAGCTACCGGTAGTATTAATTTCTGTGCTTGTGTTAGTTTGGGGAGCACAATGGTGCAATTGGTAGAGCTGACCAAGAAGGTCGCTGGATCGAATCCCGGCCGGTGAGGGCCATTCTGAGTGGAGTTTGCATGCTCTCTTCGTGCAGGTGGGGGTTCTTCTTCGAGTTTGAGCCAGGATACAGGTTTTCCAACAAGAACGCAGCAGCAAAATGAGCAGTGGAAACCACGTTATCTGTCAGTGGTACATATTTATGATTGAAATCTTCCAGGCTGCTAAAGACAGATGATCATGTGCTGATGATGTGTGTTCGTTTTGTCGGTTGTCTAGCCCTACACAATCTCACTGACCTACACAAGGTGAGGTCAGTGAACAGGGCCAGGCTGATTCTGGCAAATCCTGATCATCAGTTTGCTTCCATCTGGACTGGACGCAGGTATCTGCTGCCCAGATGTATAGGAACAGACTGAAAAACATTGGTTACGTATCGTAACCCCAGATTCAATGAGTATTAGCGTAGCCCTTTAGCTCATCGCTTATTTTTCATTCATTCAACCTTTATTTAGTCAGGTAAATCTTTTGAACCTCATGGGCTCATTTACGAAAGCGACCTGCTAAAACTAAAGAACAATGAACAGCAGTGGTAGAATTTCCTTAAACAATAAACAATAAACAAACAAACAATAAACAATAGAAAACAAAAGAGAGAAAAAAACAAAAGAAAGTTTTTTTTTTTTTTAAAACAAAGTATCAAAAAACTAGCAAAACATTATAAGGTAGACGTATAAAATCAAAGACAGGAACAAATCTGCATTGGTTTTTGCCAGGATTCCAACAGATTCTGAAAACCATTTAGAGAAGTCAAGGTCGAGAGCTTCAGATCTTTTTGTAAGATATTCCATGAAGCAGGAGCGGAGTAGGAGAAGGCCCTTTTTCCAAGTTCAGTCCTCACTGACGGAACACTGCAGGTAATCATGTCCTGAGAGCGCACACTGTAGCTGCACTCACGCAAAGACATGTAGGAGGAGATGTATGAGGGCAGCAGACCAAGAAGTGATTTAAAGATGAAAATGTACCAGTGGAAGAGTCTGCGTGAGGTTAATGATGTCCAGTTAACCAGTGAATACAGGGTGCAGTGGTGGGTACGATAATCACAACCAGTTATGAATCTTAGTGCACCATGATAGACAACATCCAACATCCGCAGGGTGCTTGTAGGAGCATTCATGTAGAGAATGTCACCGTAATCAATGGAGGGAAGGAAAGTCACAGACACAAGGCGTTTCCTGACATTCAGTGATAGACATGATCTGTTTCTGAAAAAGAAACCCAGTTTAACTTTCAGTTTCTTCACTAGGTTTTCCACGTGGAGTTTAAAAGAGAGATGTGAATCAATCAGGATACCCAGATATTTATAGGAATCAACAAACTCAATAGAGACACCATTTGAAGATAAAATCAGAGGAGGATCTGCTGGAACCGCCTTCCTATTTGAAAAAAACATCCCTTTTGTTTTATCAGCATTTAGGACAAGTTTGAGACGGAACAAATCTGACTGGATGATGTCAAAAGCAGATTGCAGTAACTGGAAAGCCTTAGCAACTGTTTTAGCTCGGCAGTAAACAACTGTATCATCAGCATAGAAATGTAAGGATGCATCAGGGATGCAGTGACCTACATTAGCTATGTAGATTGTAAAGAGAGTGGGTCCTAAAACTGAGCCTTGTGGTACACCATTTTTAACTGTTAAATAGCTGGAAGAAGTACCGTTATGTTGAACACATTGCCTCCGATTGGAAAGATAGTTAGAAAACCAACCGATGGTGTGATCAGAGAAACCGATTTCTGAGAGCTTATGACACAGGATGTTATGATCCACAGTGTCAAAAGCTTTAGACAGGTCTAAGAAAAGTGCAGCACAATAGTCCTTAGCATCCAATGCTTCAACAACATCATTCAGAACCTTCAGAGAAGCAGTTGTTGTGCTATGTTTTTTCCTGAAACCAGATTGATGAAGAGGTAAGATGTTAAATGAGTCCAGATAATTTTTGATCTGAGAGTTTATCAGTTTTTCTAGAACCTTGGCTAAGATGCAGAGTTTAGAGATCGGTCGATAATTGTTCAGTGAGGTGGGGTCACCTCCCTTCAGCAAAGGAAGAACAAATGCTGTTTTCCAAGCATCCGGAATGGTGTTTTGGCTTATGGACAGATTAAAGATGTGGGTCACAGGGACTGTGATGATATGAGCAGCCAGCCTTAAGAAATAAGGTGGAAGTTCATCTGGACCTGCAG
>JBBPBX010081242.1:0-15993 GCA_038048925.1 Garcialebias charrua | reverse complement strand
CATTAAAAAAAATAATAATAATAATATATATATATATATATATATACATACATTTACACTACTTGAAGACTGAATACTTTACTAAATAAATTAATTTCAGTAAAATTACCCGTTGTTTTTTTTTAAAATAATTATAATACTGCAAAGCAACATGTTAAGTTAATTTTGTCAAATAAATAACTGATTTATTTCTTTTTTTAATTGGGTTGTATCACGAAATTTATCGTTATCGTCAGGATGCTCTGAAATATTCCGATATAATATTTGAGCCATATCGCCCACCCCTAATGTGAAGGTTATTCTCCTTGCACCAGCTCTCTAGGTGTTCCACCTCCTGCTTGTAGCTGGACTCATCATAGTTTGTGATGCATCCCACCATAGCTGTATCAGCTGCAAACTTTATGGCAGCCTGGATGGTTAGTTGCACAATCATATGTGAGCACAGTGAACAGGAGAGGGCTCAACACACATCCTTGAGGAGAGCCAGTGCTGAGGGTTATGGTGGAAGAGGAGAAGTTGTGGATCATCACTGACTTAGGTCTGTTTGTTAAGAAGTCAAGGAACCAGTTGCAAATGGAGGGGCTTAGTCCTAGTGTGAGTAAGTTGTCCATCAGGGTTTGGGGGATCATGATTTTGAAGGCAGATGTGAAGTCCACAAAGAGCATACGGGTGTATGAGTCCTTCTGTTCCAGGTGGGTGAGAGCAATGTGGACCACAGAGGAGATGGCATCCTCTGTTGATTGGTTCTCACAGTATGCATACTGGTGAGGGTCCTCGTTGATGTTGATGGTTGATTTGATGTGGGTCATGACCAGTTTTTCGAAGCATTTAGCGACTATCGGGTGAGGGCCACTGGCCAATAGTCATTCAGACCAGTCACTGTAGAGCTTTTTTGGACTGGGATGATGGTGATGTGGTCTTCAGGCAGACGGGAACTGTCTACAGGGTATGAGGTGTTAAATATATTGGCCAGCACCTCGCAGAACTGATCAGCACTTTCAACACTTTCCCAAGACTTTTTTTTGGATTATGGTATTTTGACAAACTGGGGTTAGGATTTCCAACTAAACGCAGTGATAGGACCACCAAACTCACAGATCTTGTTCTCCATAACCCCCTGACTGCATTTTGTGAGATTTGTGTCTGTCCTACATTTTCCCCATGAATTATGGGTATTTGTATTTTGACAAATTGGGGTTAGGATTTCCAATTAAACGCAGTGATAGGAACACCAAACTCACAAATCTTGTTCTCCATAACCCCCTGACCGCATTTTGTGAGATTTGTGTCTGTCATACGTTTTCCCTATGAATTATGGGTATTTGTATTTTGACAAATTGGGGTTAGGATTTCCAACTAAATGCAGTGATAGGACCACCAAACTCACAGATCTTGTTTTCCATAACCCCCTGACCGTATTTTGTGAGATTCGTGTCTGTCCTACCTTTTTCCTATGAATTATGGGTATTTGTATTTTGACAAATTGGGGTTAATGAGTTTAACAGCCTCAGGGTAGAAGCTGTTCCTCAGCCTAACGGTTCTGCACATAATGCAACTCAATCTTCTGTCTGAAGGGAATGGGGCAAAAAGTGTGTGTTGGGTGAGTGGGGTCCTTCATGATGAGATTTGTGTCTGTCCTACGTTTTCCCTATGAATTATGGGTATTTGTATTCTGACAAATTGGGGTTAGGATTTCCAACTAAACGCAGTCATCTTCACCAGCAAATATAGTTAGCACACATGGGCTTCCCATACTGTGACCATTATACTAAACCCACATGGGTCCCATGTAATGATGCTGATTTCTGTCCCATTCCCAGTTAGCCCACATAAAAATGTACTGGGCCCTATATATCCATGCCCAGGTTGAACCCATGTAAGGTGATCCCACATTTATACCACCTGGGATAAATACAGTTAGCCCACATGGGCTTCCCGTGCTGGGCCCATTATACCAAAACCACATGGGTCCCATATAATATTGCCCATTTCTGTCCCATTCCCAGTTAGCCCACATAAAAATGTATTGGGCCCTATATATCCATGCCCAGGTTGAACCCATGTAAGGTGATCCCACATTTATACCACTTGGGATAAATACAGTTAGCCCACATGGGCTTCCCGTGCTGGGCCCATTATACCAAAACCACATGGGTCCCATATAATATTGCCCATTTCTGTCCCATTCCCAGTTAGCCCACATAAAAATGTAGTGGGCCCTATATATCCATGCCCAGGTTGAACCCATGTAAGGTGATCTCACATTTATACCACTTGGGATAAATACAGTTAGCCCACATGGGCTTCCCGTGCTGGGCCCATTATACCAAAACCACATGGGTCCCATATAATATTGCCCATTTCTGTCCCATTCCCAGTTAGCCCACATAAAAATGTATTGGGCCCTATATATCCATGCCCAGGTTGAACCCATGTAAGGTGATCCCACATTTATACCACTTGGGATAAATACAGTTAGCCCACATGGGCTTCCCATGCTGGGCCCATTAGACTAAAACCACATGGGTCCTATATAATAATGCCCATTTATGTCCCATTTCCAGTTAGCCCACATACAATTGAACTGGGGCCTATATATCTATGCCCAGGTTCAACCCATGTAAGGTCAGCCCACACTTATCCCAATTGGGGTAATAATAATAATAATAATGAATTCCATTTATAATGCACTTTTCATTAATAAAAATCTCAAAGTGCTAAATACAGTTAGCCCACATGGGCTTACCATGCTGGCCCCGTTATACCGAAACCACATGGGTCCCATATAATATTGCCCATTTCTGTCCCATTCTGCCCAGGTTGAAGCCATTAAGGTCACGCCACATTTAGCCCACTTGGGGTAAATACAGTTAACCCATAAGGGCTTCCCATGCTGGGACCATTATACCAAAACCACATGGGTCCCATATAATGATTTCCATTTCTGTCCCATTCCCAGTTAGCCCACATAAAAATCTACTGGGCCCTATATATCCATGCCCAAGTTGAACCCATGTAAGGTGATCCCACATTTATACCAATTGGGATAAATACAGTTAGCCCACATGGGCTTCCCCTGCTGGGCCCATCATACCAAAACCACATGGGTCCCATAAACTGATGCACATTTATGTCCCATTCCCAGTTAGCCCAAATAAAAATGTATTGGGCCCTATATATCCCATGCCCAGGTTGAACCCATGTAAGGTGATCCCACATTTATACCACTTGGGATAAACCCAGTTAGCCCACATGGGCTTCCCATGCTGGGCCCATTATACCAAAACCAAATGGGTCCCATATAATGATGCCCATTTCTGTCCCATTCCCAGTTAGCCCACATAAAAATGTAGTGGGCCCTATATGTCCATGCCCAGGTTGAACCCATGTAAGGTGATCCCACATTTATACCACTTGGGATAAATACAGTTAGCCCACATGGGCTTCCCGTGCTGGGCCCATTATACCAAAACCACATGGGTCCCATATAATGATGCCCATTTCTGTCCCATTCCCAGTTAGCCCACATAAAAATGTAGTGGGCCCTATATAACCATGCCCAGGTTGAACCCATGTAAGGTGATCCCACATTTATACCACTTGGGATAAATACAGTTAGCCCACATGGGCTTCCCATGCTGGGCCCATTATACCAAAACCACATGGGTCCCATATAATATTGCCCATTTCTGTCCCATTCCCAGTTAGCCCACATAAAAATGTAGTGGGCCCTATATATCCATGCCCAGGTTGAACCCATGTAAGGTGATCTCACATTTATACCACTTGGGATAAATACAGTTAGCCCACATGGGCTTCCAATGCTGGGCCCATTATACCAAAACCACATGGGTCCCATATAATAATGCCCATTTCTGTCCCATTCCCAGTTAGCCCACATAAAAATGTAGTGGGCCCTATATAACCATGCCCAGGTTGAACCCATGTAAGGTGATCCCACATTTATACCACTTGGGATAAATACAGTTAGCCCACATGGGCTTCCCGTGCTGGGCCCATTATACCAAAACCACATGGGTCCCATATAATGATGCCCATTTCTGTCCCATTCCCAGTTAGCCCACATAAAAATGTAGTGGGCCCTATATGTCCATGCCCAGGTTGAACCCATGTAAGGTGATCCCACATTTATACCACTTGGGATAAATACAGTTAGCCCACATGGGCTTCCCGTGCTGGGCCCATTATACCAAAACCACATGGGTCCCATATAATGATGCCCATTTCTGTCCTATTCCCAGTTAGCCCACATAAAAATGTAGTGGGCCCTATATGTCCATGCCCAGGTTGAACCCATGTAAGGTGATCCCACATTTATACCACTTGGGATAAATACAGTTAGCCCACATGGGCTTCCCGTGATGGGCCCATTATACCAAAACCACATGGGTCCCATATAATGATGCCCATTTCTGCCCCATTCCCAGTTAGCCCACATAAAAATGTAGTGGGCCCTATATATCCATGCCCAGGTTGAACCCATGTAAGTTGATCCCACATTTATACCACTTGGGATAAATACAGTTAGCCCACATGGGCTTCCCGTGCTGGGCCCATTATACCAAAACCACATGGGTCCCATATAATGATGCCCATTTCTGTCCCATTCCAAGTTAGCCCACATAAAAATGTAGTGGGCCCTATATAACCATGCCCAGGTTGAACCCATGTAAGGTGATCCCACATTTATACCACTTGGGATAAATACAGTTAGCCCACATGGGCTTCCCGTGCTGGGCCCATTATACCAAAACCACATGGGTCCCATATAATATTGCCCATTTCTGTCCCATTCCCAGTTAGCCCACATAAAAATGTAGTGGGCCCTATATAACCATGCCCAGGTTGAACCCATGTAAGGTGATCCCACATTTATACCACTTGGGATAAATACAGTTAGCCCACATGGGCTTCCCGTGCTGGGCCCATTATACCAAAACCACATGGGTCCCATATAATGATGCCCATTTCTGTCCCATTCCAAGTTAGCCCACATAAAAATGTAGTGGGCCCTATATAACCATGCCCAGGTTGAACCCATGTAAGGTGATCCCACATTTATACCACTTGGGATAAATACAGTTAGCCCACATGGGCTTCCCGTGCTGGGCCCATTATACCAAAACCACATGGGTCCCATATAATATTGCCCATTTCTGTCCCATTCCCAGTTAGCCCACATAAAAATGTAGTGGGCCCTATATAACCATGCCCAGGTTGAACCCATGTAAGGTGATCCCACATTTATACCACTTGGGATAAATACAGTTAGCCCACATGGGCTTCCCGTGCTGGGCCCATTATACCAAAACCACATGGGTCCCATATAATATTGCCCATTTCTGTCCCATTCCCAGTTAGCCCACATAAAAATGTAGTGGGCCCTATATATCCATGCACAGGTTCAACCCATATAAGGTCAGCCCACTCTTATACCACTTGGGGTAAATACAGTTAGCCCACATGGGCTTCCCATGCTGGGCCCATTATACTGAAACCACATGGGTCCTATATAATATTGCCCATTTCTATCCCATTCCCAGTTAGCCCACATAAAAATGTAGTGGGCCCTATATCTCCATGCCCAGGTTGAACCCATGTAAGGTGAGCCCACATTGATCCCACTTGGGGTAAATACAGTTAGCCCACATGGGCTTCCCATGCTGGGCCCATTATACTAAAACCACATGGGTCCCATATAATATTGCCCATTTCTATCCCATTGCCAGTTAGCCCACATTAATCCTGTATAGGACCCATATATTTAGCCCAACAGGGCCAACAAAATGGGTTCCTTTATGGGATAACCATATGGGTCTCATGTAGTTAGCCCAGATAAATCCCATGCCCACTCATTACCCAACTAGCCCACAATAACCCCATGTGGGACCCAACTATGCATGCTGGCTGGGTTCACCTGTGTGATATTCCAACATCTTTGAGATTGAGTGAAAGTTTTGTTTGTTAGTTGTTGAATATACAACAGAGGTACACAGAACATCAATGATCCAATCAGAAATGTTTTATCTTCCCAAAACAATTACTTTTCTTTTTACATCTGTCAGGAAATCAAAGAAAAGTTGTGGGATTCCTGGGTTTCTCTGCCATACTCACTCTCTCCACAGCTGCAAACCATGACAAATCTGCCAACACTCCACACCTGTTGCTGATTGGGAAGGACTGGTCTGCTAAAGCTCCTGTCGATTAGGACAAACAACACATACACAAATATTATTTTATTTTATTTTTTTAAGCATTCTGACCCACACTCCATCGGTGGTGGTAATGCACACCATAAATTGTTTGCCAACTGCCAATATAAAACTGAAGATGAAGAAGAAGAAGAAAAAAAAAGCTCCTGTCAGATATCCTCCTGGCACTGGGACATTACCGGTAACTATCTATTGGTAATTGATGCACAGCAACCTGTTTGAACCTGTTTCTATAGCGATGGTGAAATGACGTTTCATGAAGCACTGAGGCTTTCCATTGAATAGCTTGAATCATGATCCGATGCGCCATGGTGCTTTATTTGCTCTACTGTGGCATCAAGTGGATTATAAATGTAAAACTGGTAGATGGATTAGAATAACATAACTGGTTTGTGACGCTTTAAGTTGAATAAAATAATGAAATAAATCATGTTTGTGAGGACCTCAAATAAAGTCTAAATATGATCTGCAAATGATCTGTCTTCATGATGATGGCGATGATGGATTTTTCTGTCCGCCTCTTATATTTCAAATCTTGCGCATACAAATGAGCCAATTCCTGAATCGGTCACGTGGTAACGGCCCGCTAGTGAGGCTTCGAACATCACTACATGCGTCATCAATACACGCCTCGATAAACGCTCCACAGATATCCTTCTGGATCACTCGACACACGCTTTAAAGCCTTGACACAGAAGGACACATCAGTACCTGTTTCCAAACTGCTGGTTTCTAACGTGATCTCCTGCAGTGACCTCCAAGTCCTATTTGTTTGAGTCTTCCTAAGACATCTTCGCTCCTCGTGGCTCACCTGTGGATCGATATTGTGCCTTCAACTACCAAACAAGTTGCAGAAAAGCAACAACACAGAACCTGGTACAACCAGCTTCTCTCTCCTCTGATACTGTACTCATCTCCTCCGGATCTTCAACTCCATCACGGAAACCCAGGACCTCATCTCCTTCATGCTTCTTGCTTTAACTTTTTTTTTCGAGTGTTGTTGATGATCCTAACAGATCTCACAACAAGTTAAAAGCCCATAACTTTTGAACAAAGCCTGATGAAAAATGATGCATTAATAGTTCAGGGACTTGGGAGAGTCTGGGTCAGCTCTGCAGTGTGCAATAAATCCTGAGTGATGACCTGTCACCGTGGATGCTCCATCTACTGTCAGACAATCTAACAATATCTAGGTGCTAATCAAAAGTCCAGACCTTTTTTTTTTTTTAAATCAGAATATTTTTCTGATGTGTGGACAAATGGCTAGTGGTTTCACTGTAACCTTGAACTGTTGTGCTGAAACATCAACTGTAAAATGAGTTCCGATGAAAACAACAGCATGTTATTGTCAAAGCAATGTTTATATCCACCTTATTCCTGAGGGTGTCACTGTAGAAGCGATTATGTGTCTTACTTACGTTTGACCCCGGAAGTAGAATTTCTGCATTGGCTCTTCGTTGTTTACATGCTAATCTGCGCGCGTCGTTGAAGTTCTGTTAAAGTTCTGTTTTCTGTTATTTAGAGCTAATATTGTCACGAAGATGTCCTTGTGGAGCTTGGGTACGTGTTGCGCTGTTCGTGGCTGTACGAATAATCAGACGAAGCTGAATTTTTGGCTGCAACTAGTGTGTGTTGAACATGCTCCGAAAACAAAAACCTGCATCCTTCTTTGTGGCTGGGCTACGAGAAACCACCTGAAAAAAGACTCTGTATCCTCCAGAGGATCGAGAACACCAGGTATGATTTAAGAGACAGCTTTTAGTGTTATGATTTTATGTAGTCAGTGATTAAATGATACTAATATTTTCGTTCATAACTGGCAAATAAACACACGCACCTATATGTATGCTGTGTGTGCGTTTATTTATACATATATATATATATATATATATATATATATATATATATATATATATATATATATATATATATATATATATATATATATATAATATAGGTGTGTGTGTGTGTGTGCGTTTATTTACATATATATAATCTAGGTGTGTGTGTTTCATAAATGAACCCTAATGTTTGTATAATGTACTTTTACTTTCAGATGGGCTTGACGAGAGTGTGGAGCTGCTCAACACCACCACAGTCACATGCAGCATGACTGTTGGAATGTGGATTGACATAATGTCAGAACAAACCAACAACCTTATTCTATGGTTGCCCCGTGAAACAATTAAAGCAACATGTTTTGCAGAAAGCTAAAAACTTGGACTCCAGAAGTGAATCATACATGCAAATATGCATGCGGGCGGCCGTGGTGTAGTGGTAATGGCAGTCGTCTCCCGATCGGAAAGTTGGCGGTTCGACTCCCGGGACCCGCACCATGTGTCGTTGTGTCCTTGGGCAAGACACTTAACCCGAGTTGCTCCCGGTAGGACTGGAAAGCACCTTGCATGGTAGTCTGCCGCCACCGGTTTATGAATGTGTGTAGCATTCAATATATGTGTAGCACTTAGAGATTTTCAGTAACGAAAAGTGCATTATAAATTGAATTAATTATTATTATTATTATAAATATCACTGTGAAATATTTATTGGCTGGTTCTCCCTCTGGAATAATCATGTTTATTTCAGATGCTTATGGTGGTAAATGCAGTGACAGGTATATAACACAGAACTCTGGGTTTCTGGACTATCTGCGTGCTGGAGATCAGGTGATGGGTGATCGTGGTTTCACAGTGAGGGACCTGCTGCAAGAGTGTGGTGTGTCAATGTAATCATTCCAGCATTCACACGCAAAGGATGCCAGCTTATTTCAAGTGAGAAGTGAGAAGACATTAAATGTAAACATTTTTCTCAAACATGTACAGTACTGGTGTACTTGCTGTAAACGTAACACAACTCTTAACATGTTTTTTTAAAGGATGCAATGTTAACTATATTACATTAGAAAAGTATTTGCTAAAATGATTAATTTGTTATGTACAATAGTTGACTGTTAACCTTCTTACAAGGTTAGTTTTTTGTGTGCACTATATCAGTTAATTTTGGATTAAACTACTGTTTCTATCTAAATGTCACTTTTTTCATTATCAAGTTTTTAAAGATCGTTTCCTGTCTATTTCATTATTTGTTTTCATTTACTGTATTTTATTAAAAGTTCTCAAGGTGCTTCATTTGTGAATCAGTAAAGTATTTGTCAAAAGAAATGTCAAGCTCCTGGGGCCTCATGTACAAAGACTTGCGTGGATTTCTTACTGAAAAGTTGCGTACGGTCAAATCCAGAAAACTGCGTACGCACAAAAAAATCCAGATGTATCAAACTGTGCGTACGCCGCAATCCACGCACATTCCTTTTGTACATCACAATCAACGTGGAATTGAGCGCACATGAGAGAGTGGCCGACTCCGCCTTTGACACGCCTCCATATAAATATGCAAATTCATTTAAATATGCCCTGCACGTTAGGAATGTCGTCTTTGCTCTATTGCAAATCATGTCGAAACGTGGAAAAAAGAGTAACTTCACGGACTGTGAACTGGAGACACTTCTGAGTGACGTAGAGAGGCACAGAAAAAGGTTTTGTTTGGCACGCTCAGCGCACAACAAACCGTCCACTTTTAAACGAGAAGTTGACCAAGCTATTCTAACATGCCTAAATAGGTTAGTGGGTAGCGTGTTTGCCTTCCGTCCCAAAGATCATGAGTTCGATTCCCGCATGGTACAACGTTCTGTCTTTTTTTATTCATTCCAGATTTAAAGAACACAAGAAAACTATTTAGAAAGAACAACATGAAATGAAACAATACATGAAATGAAGGAAAAAGAGGATTTCTTGTGGGTTTTTTTAAATAGTTTTCTTGTGTTCTTTAATTCTGGAATGAATTTAAAAAAAGAAAAACGTTGTTTTCATTTAAATATACCCTGCAACAGAGGAATGTCGTCTTGTCCCATCATGCATCACGTTCTTCAACTGCTAAAACAGCTAAAAATGAACAAAAACAAGAATTTAAGCTGTGCAGAACTATTCAGTCTTTCTGTTTTTTATATTTTTTGCAGGTTATATTCTGATTGCGTCCATGTGGATGTAATAATTGTTAATCATGTGTGTTTGGGTGGAAATAATAATTATTTTCCCATCATGAACAGTTTCCAGAATCACCTGTAAGTGTCGCCAAAGGAACAAAAACCACAGAAACGTGCGTACGCCAGCTCTGGAGCTGCCGTGGCGGTGCGCACATTTCCACGTTCAGTTCTGTTTTGATACATACAGAGTTTTGCGTGGATAATGGCGTACGCACGGTTTTTGTGCGTACGCACCGTTGATACATGAGGCCCCTGGTGCTTAGTTGGTGTCCAGATAAACATTTTGCAGCTCAAAAGTTCAAGACATCATTGTTAGCTGGACCTGGAGATGTGGATTTTTAATGCACACTGGACTCTGTGTTTGCCTTAAAGCTGCACTATGTAACTTTGTAATGCAGTCTAACTTTTCTAACAATATATTTTTAACATATTTCTTCACTCTGTCACTATCTACTGACAGACTGATGTTAGACAAAGTAATCTCTGAAAAAAACTATAGTCCCCTTGCTTCTCTATCAGCATTTATAAAAACACTAAAAACACAGAGTGACCCGTCCTTAACCAGCCAATAAAAACAGAGTTTGTAACCAGCCAATAAAAACAGAGCTTGAATTTGAATCAGCCAATAAAAACAGAGCTTGAATTTGAATTTCAGCAGAGCCTCCCCCTCAGAGCCATATATGGCTCTGAGGGGGAGGGATCAGAATGCTTTGCCTGTTGAAAATTTTTCTAAGTTCAGCACTCTACAGAAAGTTACACATAGCACCTTTAAGGTAAATAAGAATGTGTACCACCTCTCTTAACATAACAAGACCAAGCTTTTAAATGTGAAGATACTGATAAGCTTCATAGCTTTTCAGATTGCTCATCGCTTCACCATCTGAAGCAACTGTCAACAAAGTAGCTAAGTATGCTAGTAGCTAAATATGCTAGTGTACGTTATTTTCGGCCACTTCTTCAAGTCGTCCTCCCACCCCTCAATAGCTGTAGGTAGCGGTAAAACAATATCTCCACATTTGAGTTGTGATCGTTTGTGTTCCCACATATTTTATGACCTAAAACCTCTGACGAAAACCGGTTAGCGCGTTGCTAGCATGTAAAGAAAGTGCCGGTTCCGACTTTCGGCGGAAGTCGTACACATAATTCACGCAAGGCATCATGCGGGCTAGGAATAAGGTGGATATGCATGCACCTTGCTCATTTTCTTATGATATTGATATAGACAACGTTTTCTGCTCCTTTACTGTTATTGTGAATTTTATTAAACAATTCAATAATATTTCCTCTGCATTATAATCATTCTTGGTGTGACTGGCCAGAAAACAGACAGCAAAGAGCTAATTTTTATTATACTCAAGGTTTGATTGAGATGAAAGTGACATTTTTCCAGAGTCCTTTATCACAAGCGCAAATACCCAGAGAATATAGACTGAGGGAAAATAGGAATCAAACTCTTAAGGAACGAAAATGTTATATACATAACAGGGACCTGCGAAACCTGGGGATGGAGAAGAAGGATCAGTTTTCAAAGAGGAGAGGAGATGTTGAGTTTACTGTCAGTTTTTTCAGATAGGTGAACAAGTACAGATGTTAGGAGGGCAGAGGATTTCCAGAGAGGATCGGTCCAGATTGATGAGTGCAGGGAATGAGAGGTGTAGCAAGTGGCTGGCTGGTGGAGGAGCAGCTGTCATGGTACATTCAGACCGAACAGCGTTTCGACTTCCAAAAAGCTCGTCACGCACGCAAGTGGACGCACTTGGTGTCCAGACCTACTTGGACCAGAACGCAAAACTGCTGCGGGGTGTGTGGGAGGAGCTTACCGGTATACCGAGTCCTCCTCACTGCACTCCGCCAGGCGAGGAGCTTTTTATTTCTGTCTCTGTGGAGCAGACTTGACTGGTCGTGAAGGACTTGTCGCGAACACACAGCTACAATGAGTTTCTCTTCCATAGTACACGACCTCGCGGGTCTTTTCTGTGTCCCACAAACAATACGTCACATAGTGCGCGCGCCCCCTCGTTTCCGCGTCACATAGGGACTCTCCCCCTCTCTTCTCCCCCTCTCTTCTCCCCCGACTCTCCCTGATTGTTTGACACACCAACCAATCAAGTAGAGTTGAGTGGCGTTTGAAAGTTTGAATGGCGAAATCTTCAGCATGGTGAATGCGTGGTTTGGAGGCTGAAGCCGGTTCACGTGCACGGAAAACGCTTTCCAGCACGCTCAACACGCATGCGACGTGACACCCAACGCCAAGACGCGGCTGGAAGCGCGTCCCCCATTGACTTTACATGTAAACTGGACGCTCCTGCCGTTGAAACGCTGTTAGGTCTGAATGCACCATACGGGAGTCTACTAAGGCTTTTGGAGGATCTACGGGCGTAGAGGACTCAGGTTGGTTGGATAGTGGTCCAAGGATGCAGAATCAGGAAGCAAGTTCTATAAGAACACAAGGGTAATTTAAAAAAAATAAAAAAGCTTTGTAACTGAGGTAAACTAACACAGGAGTCCCAAATGACTGATACATCAACACTGATCATGACAAAACACTCATTGTTGGGAATTGTATTATTTTCAACTGGAGTATACAATGAGGGGCTTTTAAGCCCTGCCTAGTCCATAAGTGTTTATTTATCATATTTAACATATTATTTAGCATACAATCATGCTGTCACATGACCTTTGTAATCAGCAAAGAGCTGATTATTGAAGGGCGTCAGAAAATATTTGAACATACAGCAGCAAGTTAAGAACTAAATTAAGTTAAGAACAAAATTAATCAACAAAAAAGTTAAAAATTAACAATATGATTCAAGATTAATTTTTTGTTTGTTTTTATCAAGTGCATTTTTTATTTTTTTCATTACAATGGATGTGGCAGGACTTTACTGGAACCAGCCCACAGGGAATGTTGGTCATGTTTAGACTACATCATCCAGGTTCTGGTAATTAGTTTAAATATACAGCAAACCCCCGACCTACGAACGAGTTCCGAACCTAAGAACCGTTCGCAGGTCGATCTGTTCGCAGGTCGGTCCGTCCACTCGTCACTCGAGGATGTCCTTTTTGTGGTACCAAGTACTGTACTTCGCCTATCCTAACACACTTAACAATGTGTAATTAATTAAGTCGCACCAACCTAATTATGTCCAATTAAATGGAAAAATCAACGTATAAGTCGCACCGGCCTATAGGTCGCACCTCACGTGAACTGGTGTTTTGCCCAAAATGGACTGGCTGCCAAATTGTTTGGAAGGACTTTTGACAAGATTATCACATAAAAACTACAGTATTTTGTTTGATGTGTCTTAGTTGAACTTTTCATTAATAAATGAACATTATTTTGGACTGGCTGCCAAATTGTTTGGAAGGACTTTTGACAAGATTATCACATAAAAACTACAGTATTTTGTTTGATGTGTCTTAGTTGAACTTTTCATTAATAAATGAACATTATTTTGGACTGGCTGCCAAATTGTTTGGAAGGACTTTTGACAAGATTATCACATAAAAACTACAGTATTTTGTTTGATGTGTCTTAGTTGAACTTTTCATTAATAAATGAACATTATTTTGGACTGGCTGCCAAATTGTTTGGAAGGACTTTTGACAAGATTATCACATAAAAACTACAGTATTTTGTTTGATGTGTCTTAGTTGAACTTTTCATTAATAAATGAACATTATTTTGGACTGGCTGCCAAATTGTTTGGAAGGACTTTTGACAAGATTATCACTTAAAAACTACAGTATTTTGTTTGATGTGTCTTAGTTGAACTTTTCATTAATAAATGAACATTATTTTGGACTGGCTGCCAAATTGTTTGGAAGGACTTTTGACAAGATTATCACATAAAAACTACAGTATTTTGTTTGATGTGTCTTAGTTGAACTTTTCATTAATAAATGAACATTATTTTGGACTGGCTGCCAAATTGTTTGGAAGGACTTTTGACAAGATTATCACATAAAAACTACAGTATTTTGTTTGATGTGTCTTAGTTGAACTTTTCATTAATAAATGAACATAATTTTTGTATATTTTGTGTCTTTCATCATTTATCTTTAAAGATAAACACATAAAAATATATTTTTATTAGCTGACATTACAGTAAAAAACGTGTCTCAGTTTAAAATGATGACAGAAACAGATACTGTATTTATTTTATGGTTTTTATTTATTTATTCAAAACCATTGAAGTCTTCATCTTCTGTGTCACTGGCGAAGAGTTCTGCCAGCGACTGATTAATGGGGTTCTGCACCATTTTTGGACCAGGCAGATGTCAACAGTGTAGGTACTGTAAAGGGTTTCTTAGCGCCCATAGTGGCCGAAACTGGTACTGCACCATTTTTGGACCAGGCAGATGTCAACAGTGTAGGTACTGTAAAGGGTTTCTTAGCGCCCATAGCGGCCGAAACTGGTACTGCACCATTTTTGGACCAGGCAGATGTCAACAGTGTAGGTACTATAAAGGGTTTCTTAGCGCCCATAGCGGCCAAAACTGGTACTGCACCATTTTTGGAGTTTTTGACCAAAGTCAAATTATGACCAAAATATTGGAAAAATCGACGTATAAGTCGCATCGGCCTATAAGTCGCAGGGCTTAGAAATGTAGGTAAAAAGGTGCGACTTATACGCCGACAAATACAGTAGTAATTAATCCATATGAGGCAATCCTGGGTCACGCAGTCTTCAAAACCGGCAGCTGCTGCAGCCCGTGTTAGCTTCTGGAGCTAGCCAGGCCGGAGGTGTTCACGCGGCGGCCTGGCGCGATGACTGAGCGATCTGCGATAAATCCGCAGCTGCCTGAGACGTCCACAGAGTTCACAGAGCCGTTTCCAGCTAGTAATTAATCCATATGAAGCAATCCTGGGTCACACAGTTTTCAAAACCGGCTGCCGGGAGCGGTGACTGACCTAAAATGGCTCCCGCGGCATTTCCTGTTATGACCGGAAGTTGCACAATTATTGCGCAATTATGACAAAAATGATCAGAAATTATCATTTTTATCATAATTATTATTTATAAAGCCTTTAAAACAACAACAGCTGCAACAAAGTGCTGTACACATGAAATTAAGAACATTTAAACACAAAAAATATATATATATATTTCATATTTTTATTAAATATGATACGTTTGTAGGTCCGGGTTGCCGTAGGTCGCAGGCGCCGTAGGTCGGGGGTTACCTGTATACAAATTACAATACGAATTGTTGTTCAGAACTCCACAGCCAACATTACATGGGGACTTTGTTATCCCAGCAGTGGCAGCACAACATTTAAATCTATTTTCTTAAAAAGACCAGTCACTTTTTTTCTTAGTTTCATTCTATAAACATAAAAAACCTGTAAAATTTCAGTTTTTGAATGTTTGTCAGTGACTTAAAGCAAATACAATATTAACTCATCCATGACCTGTTTCAATGAGCCTACAACAGTTAAATGCTGTTTGCTAAACATATTTTTTAACTGAATGCAGGTAAACAAGCTCTCTGTGTTGAAGCTCTCAAGCCTGAGACGTCAAGACATTTCACGTAATTTATAGCTCCTGAATATTTGATGTTAGTTTAGGCCATGGTGGCAACGAGAAGAAAAATGGATGCTTTTAGATTTGTGTGTATGTTTGAGCACAACCTCCCTTCCTGATCTGACCCTTACATCGCTCTGACTAATGACTGTCAACATTTTTTACACACACATTTAATCATAGGTGAAAGTTT
>JBBPBX010081241.1:2128-15994 GCA_038048925.1 Garcialebias charrua | reverse complement strand
TTGTTGCTCTTTCCATATCAGACTCAAAGATTACTGAAAAACTCAAAACATAATTTTGTTGGCTTGAACGTTGGCCAGCTGTCATGAGAAGTTTGCACTAAATACAGTGACAAAAAGATAAACCATAAAACTATTTTACATTTAAAATATTAAATTTGAGGCCAGATAAAATGTCAATGAGACCAGATTTGGCCCATGGGCCTCGAGTTTGACATGTGATCTACAGCATCAGTAAGCGCCTAAGAAGTGCACTAGTTTCTGCCACCATATTTGTTACTTTGTCAATGGACATAAGAAGTTCTTTCTCTGTGGACATCAGCATAAATGCCTCCAAATGCTCCTGGTTAAGTGTGCTTCGTAGTCTATTCTTGATGAACTTGAGAGAGAAGCTTCTTTCACATGCAACCTGAGACAATGAAAGGGTCAACAAATATTTGTATGCAAGCCCTATAACTGGGTAGGCATCTGTGAAAAGGTTATACTGTGTCAATATAAGGTAAACACATGGATAACACAGTTTCTGCAAGAAGAACAAGCCCTGCTTTCAAGTTCAATCTCTGGTTCAACCCTGTTCCATCTCAGTACCTATCCTGACAGTGGACTCTTCCAGAGGGAACTTTTTGAACCTATCTCACTGGGATGCTAGACTGGACAGCTCTGTGTGTAAAGTACTCACTGTGGCTCTCTCATCAAATCTAAGCAGATTTTTGCTTATTGCTTGAAGTGCTGAGCTCTTGAGTCCTTTAAGCCTCATCTCTGAAAAGTTTTTAGGGTCAAGACAAACAAAATCAGAGACAAGTTTGGCATTGGTTGCAATATGTATGCATATGCATGAGTTTATTTTTATTTGTCTATTAAATGTGTTGCTTTAACATTTTTCTGTATCCTGTTTTCACTTCACCTCATGCATTTCTGCCTCATTATGTAAATAAGGACTTGTGTGAAAAATAAAAAAATACTTAAATTTAATTACATAACACAAGTCATCTAAGAGTAAAAGTAAAAACAAATATATATATATAGGCCTACCGGTATTTTAAGCACAGTAAAATGTAAAATTATGAATTAAAATATATAATTTGTTGGAACTAAGCTGGAAGAAAAAAACATGATGGTCAATTAGTTTTTAAAACATGAGATAAAGTTCTAAAAAAGCTAAGTCTGGTCCTCTGGACATTCAAGAAACAAAACAAAACAAAGCAAAAAATGTCCAGAGGACCAGACTTAGCTTTTTAGAGTTTTCTACCTGGATTATTGAGCATGCATCAGGGTATGAGATAAAGTTCTCTTTTAATTTAAATTGTCCTTTGACGTTTATTTATTTATTGGTCAATTTATATAGTTCTGCTTTTATTTTTAATTAAGCTATGTCCGTTTAGGTCCCACTTGACTTTCATGCATGTTTAGTGACATAGTATAACGTTGTGACATTAGCTTAATTTATTATGCTAGTTTTTAATTTATATCATTACCTGTTGCTTCTTCTGTCTGTCTCTTTGAAAAAATGTCTGTAAGCTTTGCACGTTTGGCAGCTTCCTCCTGTAACACCTTTCTTTTCTTCAACCTGACTTTTTCAGCTCCACCTGGCCTCTTCCTATCCATTTTTATTGCTAATTAGCAGTTTGGACTCCGCGCTGCTCCATCACCTGATGTTTTGGAAAATACGTGCTTCCCTCCTGGGTTGGACTCAACCAACGGTGAACTTTCAGGGGTGTTTTTTATCAAATGGTAGCTCCCAAGCTGCCGGCCCAGTGCAGCGCAGCCTCTTAAAGGGATCAGCGCTTTAAGAGGCTGCAGGCTGCAGTCTCTTAAAGTGATCAGCGCTCCCTCCCTTTAAGAGGCTGCAGCCTGCAGCCTAAAAGCAAGGACAAGTCGATTTTGAGCAGATTTATTCAACCGTCATCATTTTCCCCGTGGTCTATCGGCCCATTCATGACGCGGCCCATCGGGATTTCTCCCGAATCTCCCGATGGCCACTCCGCCCTTGAGATAAAGGATGGATGTTCAATAAAAAAATTTTTTTAATTAATTTAAAACTTGCATTCTGTGAAGGAATGTGTATCACATGTTGTCTTTCAGGCCTGTTTTTGTCAGTACATGTGCATCTTTGGTTGCTTGTTGATGGTCTTCTCTGTTTATTGTTGAGTTTTCCCTTTGGTTATCAATGAATGATATTCTGTTCTTTCTTTGGGCCATCAGTCAGTTTCTGGTCCTAAAGTCTGTACAGTCTTTCGTGACTATGTGTCTAATATTGTAGTCAGCAGTACGGGGCACCTTAAAGGTTCAGTATGCAGTTTCTGTAGAACTGCAGCACTTAGAAATATTTTCAACAGGCAAAGCATTCTGATCCCTCCCCCTCAGAGCCATATGTGGCTCTGCCCCCTTGTGGTCTGTTGAATTTCAAATTCAAGCTCTGTTTTTATTGGCTGATTCAAATTCAAGCTCTGTTTTTATTGGCTGATTCAAATTCAAGCTCTGTTTTTATTGGCTGGTTACAAACTCTGTTTTTATTGGCTGGAAAATGGCGGGTCACCTTTTCTTTTTAGAAATGCTTATTTACCACCTGGAGAAGCAAGGGGACAATATATATATATATTTTTTTTTTTCAGAGATTACCTGGCTAACATCAGTCTGTCAGGAGGTAGTGACAGAGTGAAGAAATATGTTCATAAAAAAAGCTACATACTGAAGCTTTAAGGTTCAGTGGGTTCAGTAGAGGCTTACAGTACCTGGTGGATTGGAAAGTTATGGTCCACAGGAACACTCCTGGATCCCGAGATCTCAAATCTTGGACCCAGGCCTCGTCTCCTCCTTCTACAAGGACCAGCCTGAAAGAAGGACTAAATCGCCAAGACGCAATTCTGAGGGGGGGTTCTGTAGGATTTTTCTGGCCCTGTCAACCACACTCGCTCTTTCACAACTAGAGCAGTTCAATATTCAATCACTACACACCTGCACCTGATTCTGAGGGATGACACTGGAGGTGCTTAAAAACCTCTGCCTTCTGTGTCGGACATTATCAAGCCTTTGGTAATTGGTCATGGACAGCCACTAAAGTATCTTTGATAGTCTAAAAAAGCTACCGTAAGTCTGGTCCTCTGGACATAAAAAAAAAAAGCAAAAAAAAACAAAAAAACGATAGAAATGTTTCGTCTTTCGTCCAAAAGGGGACTGAACTTTGCAGCTGCACCAAGTAGAATTTCTCTGGTAAAGATGATCACAGCCACTGAGTCAGCCATCCGTAACAACAAAATTAAAGAATTTGAAGCAAAACAACTCAGAATCAAAGTTTCAGCCTGCCTCAGTAATGCCAAACCACCACCTTCCAACATCAGTAGAGAAGAGAGGGATGCACTCACCACTCTTAGCAAGGACAAAAACATCATAATTCTCCCAGCAGACAAAGGAAGGTGCACAGTGATTTTGAACCAGAAAGACTATCATGAGAAAGTTATGTCACTCCTTAGTGACTTAACCACTTATGAACCGCTGAAAAGAGATCCAGGAATTGGTTACAAGAAGAAGTTGATAGATTGCCTGAAAATTTTGAAGCAGGACAAGGCTATTGACAATATTCTGTACCACAGACTGTACCCAGGGGAGGCCACGCCAAGTCTGTATGGTTTACCCAAAATTCACAAACAAGGTGTACCTTTAAGACCAATTGTTAGCATGATTAACTCTGTCACTTACAATGTTTCCAAATATCTGGCATCTGTACTCATCCCTTTAGTTGGCAGCTCAGAACACCACATACAGAATACCATGGACTTTGTGGATAAGGTGAGGGATGTCATCATGGAGACTGATGAAACAATGGTCACTTTTGATGTCACATCACTCTTTACGTGCATTCCTGTTGATGAGGCAGTAGAGGTGGTCTGTTTAAAGGTGCTATGTGTAACTTTCTGTAGAGCACAGAACTTAGAAATATTTTCAACAGGCAAAGCATTCTGATCCCTCCCCCTCAGAGCCATATATGGCTCTGCCCCCCTTGCTCTGCTGAAATTCAAATTCAAGCTCTGTTTTTATTGGCTGATTCAAATTCAAGCTCTGTTTTTATTGGCTGGTTACAAACTCTGTTTTTATTGGCTGGTTAACGGCGGGTCACTCTGTGTTTTTAGTGTTTTTATAAATGCTGATAGAGAAGCAAGGGGACTATAGTTTTTTTCAGAGATTACTTTGTCTAACACCAGTCTGTCAGTAGATAGTGACAGAGTGAAGAAATATGTTAAAAATGTATTGTTAGAAAAGTTACAGACTGCACTACAAAGTTACATAGTGCAGCTTTAAGGTTAAAATCAGACACCACTCTGAGCAGCAGTACCACGCTTTCCACAGAACAACTGTGTCAACTCTTGAAACTGTGCCTGCAGTCAACCTAATTCACATATGGGGAGCAATATTATAGGCAGAAACATGGGTGTGCTATGGGGTCTCCAGTTTCTCCTATTGTTACCAACCTGTACATAGAGGAGGTAGAAAAGAGAGCCTTGACGTCCTTTTCAGGGACACTAAGTCATTGGTTCAGATATGTTGACGACACCTGGTTAAAATTAAATCTCAGGAAGTCCAACATTTTACTGATCACATCAACTCTGTGGATAAATATATCAAGTTCACACGAGAAGATGTAAAAAATGGCAGGTTGGCTTTCTTGGACTGTGAGGTCTCAGTTTCTGATAGAGGATATTTGCAAACTGAGGTGTACCACAAACCCACCCACACAGACCAGTATTTACAGTTTGACTCCCATCACCCTCTGGAGCACAAGTTAGGAGTCATCAGGACTCTGTACCACAGAGCAGACAGCGTCCCCACTAACTCAGGAGCCAGACAGAAGGAGAAATCACACACAAGACAGGCTCTAGAGCAGGGGTCACCAACCTTTTCGAAACTGAGAGCTACTTCGTGGGTACGGAGTCATACAAAGGGCACCAGTTTGATAAACTCTTCGGAAATAACAAAGCGTAAATTGAAAAAAATGTATAATAAACATATTTTTAAGAACATATTTTTAAGATAGACTAAAATGTCTATCTTAAAAATATAAATACAAAAAAAGAACAACAACTGAATAAAATGAAATTTTAAATGTAGCTTAGTAGTCTGGTTAAAACCACACCCTGTCCTTCACTTCGCTTCAGACTAGGTTCTGGGACCTCTCCATTTTAAAACGATTCTTGCTGGAGGCGTGGGCTCTGCTGAGGAACAAAACCATTGGATATTTTGAACAGGAAAAGCGTTCTGCTCCCTCCCCTCAGAGCCATATATGGCTGCTCCCCGTGCTCTGGTGAACTTGACAACTGCTCCGCCTCCTGCTTTTCTCTTGCTGCCGGCTGCCGCGCTGGAAATTCTGTGTTTATATGCAGTGATGTCACTAACGCGTTACTTTGTAACGCGTTACTCTGTAACGCGTTACTCTGGTCGGACCACTTTTTTCAGTAACGTGTAATCTAACGCGTTGCTATTTGAAACTCCAGTAATCAGATTAAAGTTACTCACTCCAAATTATTGTGCGTTACTTTTTTGCCATTTTCTGTAGAACTGTAATTTTATTTTATTTCGCCAATGCGTCTCGGGGGGAGCGATAAAAAAAAAGACAGGAGTGACGTCAGTCTATGCGACCGCCCGGTGTCTTGTAGCACACGTTAGCATTAAGCTAGGTTTAGCATCTCGCTGCGGTCTCCTGTTTGTTTGGGAACGTTGTGACTTGTTAAAAACACGAGCGCACATCCAAAACGGTGTGTGGACTTTGTTTCACGGAGACTGGATCTGCAGCAGACAACACGTCTAACTTGAACGGACTTAACGACGTGATCCGAACGTGAACGAGGAGCAGCTTGTAAACACTGCTAACAGAGCAGCAGCATTAAAACAGCCTTCAGGTAGGTCAGATCAGTCAATAACACAAACTGTAGGACATTTTACAGCTCTGGATCTACGTCTGAAATGTTGTTGTTGCTGTGCAGGCATTAACCCAGCTAACATTGAACGTTCAGACAACGTCCTCTGAACGTTGTCATCAACGTCCTCTGAACGTTTGCTGAAAACGTTCACTGAACGTCCAAATGAAACTCCATAAAACGTTCAGAGAACGTCCCCTGAATGTTCAGACAACGTCCTCTGAACGTTCAGAAACTGTCCCCTTAACGTTCAGAGAACGTCCTCTGAACGTTCAGAAACTGTCCCCCGAACGTTCAGACAACGTCCTCTGAACGTTCAGAAACTGTCCCCTTAACGTTCAGACAACGTCCTCTGAACGTTCAGAAACTGTCCCCTTAACGTTCAGACAACGTCCTCTGAACGTTGTCATCAACGTCCTCTGAACGTTTGCTGAAAACGTTCACTGAACGTCCAAATGAAACTCCATAAAACGTTCAGAGAACGTCCCCTGAATGTTCAGACAACGTCCTCCGAACATTCAGAAACTGTCCCGAATGTTCAGAAACTGTCCCTTCAACGTTCAGACAACACAAACTTTTCAAGTTCCCAATTACATTAATCCACAGTTTTAAATTGAGATTTATTAGTGGAAACATGATGATATGTAGTTGTGCAAATAACTCTTGGCTATGAAGTAATTCTACAGTACTAACATTAAAAATAACAGAGGCGAAAGTTATGATAAAAGAATCAGTTTATTACACATAAAGGCATCAGTATCATAATATAAAACAAATCCATATATGAATTAAAAAACGCATAACTGGCATCAGTAGTAACAAAATAGGTACAAAAAGAATCTGTACATGAATTAAAAAAATGCATAAAAGGTATTAACTAAATCGGTATAAAATGAATCTGTATATGAATAAAAAAAATCATAAAAAAGGTATTAACAAAGGTATAAAAGGAATCCATATATGAATAACAAACGCTTAAAAGGCCTCAGTATTAACAAAAAAGTTATTAAAAAAATCAGTACATGAATAAAAGAAATGCATAAAAGGTATTAAAGGTATAAAAGGAATCTGTACATGAATAAAAATGCATTAAAGGTATTAACAAAGGTATAAAAGGAATCCATATATGAATAACAAATGCTTAAAAGGCCTCAGTATTAACAAAAAAGTTAGAAAAAGAATCTGTACATGAATTAAAAAATGCATAAAAGGAATCAGTATTAAAAAGCATAAAAGGAATGTCTATGAATAAAAAGCATAAAAGGAATCTGTATATGAATAAAAAATGCATGAAAAATAAAAAAAGGCATGAAAAAGGCATCTGTAAAAAAAACTTTCTTCTTTTTCTAAAAATTGTTTTCCTCATTGGCACTGATGTCACGTTCCACAACTGTGGAATTGTCTTTGCGACACTTTGAATGTTTGAGCCAATCTCCCACAACAGCCAGGATTTCAGTATCAGTCAGAGTGTCTGACCTCTGGTTCTTTCGTACAGCCCCTGAAAAACACATTTTTAAAATGGGTAAGTGTGACAAGAAATCTGATCATGTAATAAGTGTGGTGTATGAGACAAAAACAACAGAAATACTGCCACCAACAACATTAATTGGGTCATTCCAACTACCGTATTCGTCGGATTATAACATGCTCCTGTATATAACACACTTTGTCCAATTATTGCCAATAAATTAGAAAAAATCTGTAAATAATACGCTTCGGTGTTTACCACGCATCTATTATGCGTCACCGCTACACGACAGCGCATCATTTGCCCTGCTTAAAATGGCGGCCGCAGAAGCGAGCGAGCACCGATAGACTTCACAAGAAAACACGGTAAAAACAATTATTTCTTTGCGAGAAAAAATATATTTCTTAGCTGACATTAAAGTGTCATGAGCTTAACCAATTCACGAAATGTTCAAATCAGCTGGATTTTAAAAAGTAGTTCGCCGATTTGCATGCATGCGGGTGGGACGCTTTATTTCTTTTAATTTAGCTAAATAAATGCTTAAAAATATATATTTCTTAGCTGACATTAAAGCACAAGGGTTCCTGAGCTTAACCAATTCACGAAATGTTCAAATCAGCTGGATTTAAAAAGTAGTTCGCCGATTTGCATGCAGGCGGGTGGGACGCTTTATTTCTTTTAATTTAGCTAAATAAACGCTTAAAAATATATATTTCTTAGCTGACATAATAGCACAAGGGTTCCTGAGCTTAACCAATTCACGAAATGTTCAAATCAGCTGGATTTAAAAATCCGCGGTGTGGTTTATGAGTTACGGTATCTTGCTAACAAAAACAGCGAACCTCACAGCTAAATGCAGCTACATCCAGAGCACGAGGCGGGCAGCAACAGAGTCAGTCCGACCAGAGGAGGCTTTTTTCGGACACATGAGCTAGAAACGGTCTGGAAGTGTCTCCCTGGCGGATAAAAGTGGTACTGTACCATTTTTTCCCCAAAATGAAAAACGGCGAATCAGAGCCAAAAATGGGTCTAAAAATATGGGAAAAAATCCATATTTAATACGCTTCGGTGTTTAATACGCATCTATTATGCATCACCGCTACGCGACGCATCAGCGCCTCATTTGCCCTGCTTAAAATGGCGGCCACAGAAGCGGGCGAGCACCGAAGGAATTTACAACAAAACACGGTAAAAACTATTGTTTCTTTGCGAGAAAAAATATATTTCTTAGCTGACTTTATAGCAAATGGGCTCCTGAGCTTAACAAAACTAACGAAATGTTCAAATCAGCTGGATTTTAAAAAGTAGTTCGCCGATTATTTTTATGCAGGCGGGTCGGACCGGACGCTTTCTTTCTTTAAATTTAGCTAAATAAATGCTTAAAAAATATATTTCTTAGCTGACTTTATAGCAAACGGGCTCCTGAGCTTAACAAAACTAACGAAATGTTCAAATCAGCTGGATTTAAAATTCTGCGGTGTGGTTTATGAGTTATCTTGCTAACAAAAACAGCGAACCTCACAGCTAAATGCAGCTACATCCAGAGCAGGGGGCGGGCAGCGACAGAGTCAGTCCGACCAGAGGAGGCTTTTTTCGGACACATGAGCTAGAAACGGTCTCCCTAGCGGACAAAAGTGGTACTGCACCATTTTTTGCCCAAAATGAAAAACAGCGATATCAGAGCGAAAAATGGGTCTAAAAATATGGGAAAAAATCCATAGATAATACGCTTCGGTGTATAATACGCAGGACATTCAAATGAGCAAAAAAACTGCATGTTATACACCGACGAATATGGTAAATGTGAATTAGTCAGATGCTTAGTCTGTGGTTTGTTTGGATTTAGTGGGTGCAGAAGTTGTGCAGTCCTTCAATAAATAAAGTTTAAAAGTCCATCCATCTGTTCTTCATTTTTTTCCACACATTGTTCCTTGAAGGCAACATTCCCAGTAAGAAAACACCGACGTCACTCTCCTCAGCAGAACTGGAAGCCTGTCCCAAGGCCTTGGCGGTGCAGAGAGGATAGATAATCCCTCCAGTGAGTTCTGGGTCTTCCTCAGTGTCTCTTCCTGAATGGACAAACCTGGATGTAAACCTCCAGGTGGAAGCACACAGGAGACAACCTAATCAGACACCCGAGCCCTCAGTTCACTCGATGAGGCTGAGCCTGGCCACCCTGTAGAGGAAGCTCATTTCAGCTGCTCACATTCAGGATCTTGACTTTTGGATCATGAGCCTTCATGTGGCCAGAGCTGAAGGCTGGGAAGTAAACGGAGCAGTAAATCAAGCGCTTTGAAATTCAGCTCAGGTCTTTCTCTTTACAACAGACTGGAGCAACACACTCATTACTGTGGATGGGGTTCTCATGCTTTTTTTAAAAGGTGTAGTTTTTTTAAGCAGACTTTATGAAAATGTTTTTGTAAACTCCCTAAAACATGAAGCTTTAGTTCCTGATGCCTCACAGTAAAACCGGTCCACATGTACTTTGTAGGCTCGATCACCAGAATCCTTTACGTACTGGGGTCTAAAAGACCAAAACACTCCGGCTACTAACAGGTTCTGTCCAGACAAATCACATTTCTCTTGTTCTGATTTCTCTACAATGGGTTCTTTTGAACTGTAGTAAATATTTTATATTACTAAATACAGCATAAAAATTGGTTTAATTGTATATTATGGGACTATAGAAAGATGATGTATGTTTGATTAAAAAAAAAAAGTTACGTCAGGTTCTCTGGGTGGGTTTTTTGAACCCGTCCAGAGGACCTGACTTAACTTTTTTAGATTTTTCTACCTGGATTATTGAGTATGCCTCAGGATATACAGTATGTCTGAATTTTGGGCACCTTTGAAAACTCCTCAGACATTTTTCACTTGTTCAAGACCTTTGCACTGAACCTCACATTAAAAGTCTGAGCTGTCCCTTTAAAGTGAAAATAAAACAAATTTGTAAAACACAGTGAGACAAATCTGATAAAAGCTGACTCAGAATCACACATTTCTTGTTAAATGACCCAATGACCCCCCTAATATGAACCTGACAGGCTTCGGGTTCCTCTGATTAATACTTCCTACTCCTGCCAGGCAAAACCCTGACTGGTTTATCCTCCGCTACATTTTGTTTCATTAGAGTTTCTAAAGTCATCCATTTGTTTTGCCGCCTTCTGATCTGTGCCGAACAAGGCCCACGCTGGCCAGAATCAATGTGAGATTCATCCAATGTAATGAAGCACGGCAAAACAACAACAAACATCATGGAAACATGAGGACATGTGTGCCTAAACACTTCAGGTACAGCGGTGCTTGAATGTTTGTAAACCTTTCTCGAATTTTATATATTTCTGCATAAAAATGATCTAAAACATCATTAGATTTTTACACAAGTCCTAAAAGTAGATAAAGAGAACCTAGTTAAACTAATTAGACAAAAAATATTATACTTGGTCATTTATTTATTGAGGAGAATTATTTAGTATTACATATTTTTGAGTGGCAAAAATATGTGAACCTTTGCTTTCAGTATCTACTGTGGACACCCCTGTGCAGCAATGTCCACAACTAAATGTTTCCAGTAACTGTTGATCAGTCCTGCACATCATCTTGGAGGAATTTTAGCCCATTCATCCGTACAGAACAGCTTCACTTCTGGGATGTTGGTGGTTTCCTCACATTAACTGGGCCGGATTAACAACCCCAGGGGCCCCTGGGCACCGAAGCTCACAGGGCCCCCTCCCTAACCTAACACCCATTTTACTATATATATATTTATACTCACACACACAAACACACACACACAACACACACACACTCACATTTATTGGGTTTTACACGTATGTTTTAATTGCAGAAGATGGCTCTGTATGTCTTCTATCAACTGAACACAATTCCAGGGATTGTCATGCCACCCCGGGTCCCCACTTGGGAGCGCCACTGCTTATTGGTCAAAAATGAATACCAAGTACTGCCATCTCACTCATAAATCACACAACAACAATTAAATGAAATAAATTGTCACAAGCCAGTGCATGGCTAAAGCTTATGACAATAAAGTGTTCACTGAAAATCACTCAAGCAGAAAGCACTTCTCAAATGTTACGACTGAAGATATAATGATTCCATCACATAACACAGCTATGTGCACAGTCATAACAGTTTACATTGGACTACGGTACTCATTTCACAGAAAGCACGGTGGCTCTTACCTTTAGAAGTTCTTCTTTTTGGTATTTTTCTTTGCAAAGTCACAAACCAAGTCCTCAAAGTCCAGCACCCTCACCAGCTCAGACTCTTGGTACTTGAAGCATTCCTTGTTTTGTTAGCTCTTCTACCGTAGACATTTCTTCAGTAAAGTTAGCTGCCGTTGTTAGCTCAGGTTGGGTTCATTTGTAGAAGGCAACGCTTCCAAGCTAACGTTGCTGGTTAGCTCAAAATCTTCTAATTTCTAGCTTAAAAAAAAGCTGGATATCTGGCCGCCCGATTATGAAAACTGGCAGCTCCACGATCGATAAGGACAGCGCAAGCCTTTTCATCGACTGTCCCCCACAATGCTGGGTCGCACACCCGATAAAACCAATCTGAACTGGCGGCGCTGCTACAGCTAGGTTCAAGCGGTTGTGTTGTGCAGCTAGCAATAGCCTCCTCCTCCGGACTCATGTTAGTTTGCTCACCGTCAGCATCCTCCACAACGACTTCTTCCTTCTCCGGATTTTCCTCCAAACGTTTTGCAAAGAATGTATGAATAGATGGCATACTTTTTAATAAACACGTCTCCTTCTCTTCTTTTTCTCTTTTTCTCTTTCGTTTTTGGAAACCACTTCTCTTACTCTCACTCATTTTTGCTTCTCAGATAAGACTACTCACACAGTCCGATCAACGCAGTGCTACCTGTTTTATAAACTCGGTTAGGGGGCGGGCCAGCGGCGCGGCATGTTACTATGGTTTCCAACTCAGTAAAGATTTTAAAAAAATAATAATAAAAATAAAAATAACAGGAAGAGCGTGGATCTTACTGGTTATCTCTGTGGCTGTCGTATTTAAAATCTAAGGATATTTTATTTTCTTTCTTCCCCAAAACTGCAGTGGGCTCCATGCGGTGGGCCCCATGGTGGGCGTGGCCCCCTGGGCCTGTGCCCAGTTGGCCCATCTGATAATCCGGGCCTGCTTCCACAACATCTGGATTGGATTAAGGTCAGGACTTTGACTTGGCCATTCCAAAACATGAACTTTATTCTTCATGAACCATTCTTTGGTAGAACGACTTGTGTGTTTAGGGTCATTGTTTTGCTGCATCACCCACCTTCTCTTGATATTCAGTTCATGGACAGATGTCCTGACATTTTTCTGATATAATTCAGAAGTCATTGTTCCATCAATCATGGCTAGCCATCCTGGCCCAGATGCAACAAAACAGACCCAAGCCATGATACTACTACCACCATGTTTCACAGATGGGATAAGGTTATTATGCAGGAACGCAGAGGTTTCCTTTCTCCAAACATAACACTTTATTTAAACCATAAAGTTCTATTTTGGTTTCATCCGTCCACAAAACTTTCTTCCAGCAGCCTTCTGACTTGTCCACGGGATCTTTATCAAACTGCAGACGAGCATCATTGTTCCTTTTGAAGAGCAGTGACTTTCTCTTCATACTTTTACCACTCACAAATATGTAATACTGAATCATTTTCATCAATTAAAAAATGACTAAATATAATGTATTAGTCTTTTTTGTTTAACTGGATTTGCTTTATCTACTTTTAGGACTTGTGTGAAAATCTGATGATGTTTTAGGTCATTTTTATGCAGAAATATAGAAAATTCTAAAGCCTTCACAAACTTTCAAGAACCGCTGTAGGCGAAGTCCAGACCACAGCTGCTCATTCGCTCAAGGACACACAATAGGTGCGACTTTCTGGCACCCAGAGGGGTATTTAATCCAACCCAAACTCAGAGCTGGTGTCAATGTGACCCTGGCATCGATGCAGCAGCCAAAAACAGTTCAGCTCAACCAGGAGAGCAGAGCCTAAATGTCTTTGACAAACAGACACTGACAGCAGCTCTATCCTGGGCGGCTGACAAAACATTTAAATGCAGGAATGACTCACCGGATGCTTTGGGGTGCATCTAGATGGACTATTTTAACAAGTACTCTACCTTCTGTATATCTACTCAGCTCTGCTTTTGTGAAACTTAATGATTTTAGCTAGAATTAATATTTTCAATAAATCCAACAAAGGAGCAAAAAGCAGCGCCGGTAAGTGTGATGCAACAACGAAGTCTAATGTCTGACAGACGAGAACTAGCTCACTCATATTAAATTTTATATATATACATATATATATATATATATATATATATATATATATATATATATATATATATATATATATATATATATATATATATATATATATATATATATATATATATATATATATATATATATATATATATATATATATATATATATATATATATATATATATATATAAA